>JAOYMR010000021.1:2419991-2453817 GCA_025802075.1 Tenebrosternarchus preto
TACAGACACACACACACACACACACACACTGCAGTACCAAGACAGGATGGGAAAAGAGTGACTTGTCCTGGGTTGATGAAAAGTAATACTGTTTCTCCCCCTTTCAGTGGATGGTCACTGGAGTGACTGGAGTGATTGGGCTTCTTGTAAGTCACCCAACCAGCAAAGACTAATTGCTTGCAAGAACAGACTGGGAAGACGAAGTAGAGACCGAGAGTGTATAGGCAGGGAATATGGAGGAAAATTCTGCGATGGAGAACCTGTGGAATTTAGCATGTGCTATGACATAATGAATTGTCAATGTGAGTACCTTGCTAAATATAATGCATTTACTATATGCAACTTAAATGATTGTGTTTGTTCACTATATTCACTATATTCAAAACAGCTGACATTTTTATCTAAATTACAGTATTAATCCACTAACTACCGTTATTTGTAACAATCCTTTCTTAACATACAGTATAAGCCTTTCCATTCCTTCAGTTCAATTTTCAATTTTATGAAGTAAAAGTAGGCGTACCACGACACTTCATTACCTGAACGATTATGCCTGTGAAAATATTATGTGTACTTTGAGAATACACCACATTACAATGTTCCAGCCTGTTTTCTTGGTTGTGCCTTTGAGAACATATATTGAAGCATTCCTAGATAGCTTTAAAATAGGCTGACACTAGATCATAAGTTAAGTGAAACAAAGCTGCTAATAAAATTATATATTGCTCTCATGCTTTTTTAATGAATTGACTATTGTAAGTACATAATTTCATACCACTTTATACATTTACATTTACATTTATGGCATTTGGCAAACGCTCTTATCCAGAGCGACTTATAAAAAGTGCTTAGGGATACTTGGAATATCTAGGGTAACTCAGATAGACCCGAATTCATGTACTCTAAGCTGGAATACTACCAGAAAATAGTCTTATGATTCACAATATACTTCAAGCCTTTCCTATAACCATAATATACAGCTAAACTTGCAGCTAACTACTGTAGCCTGAATATACAACTAAGTTACATAACACCTGAGGAAAGAAGACAATAAAACAGTAGCTAAAACCTGAAGGATATATTATATGACAAGTGCTTGAGAAAGAGGTGGGTCTTCAGTTGGCATTTGAAGACAGCAAGTGACTCTGCTGTTCGGACACACAAGGGAAGGTCATTCCAAGGCGAGCTGTACTTGAAGCACGGAGGGCTTTACACATTTTGCAAGCATGCTTACTCATATTTCTTTTCAAATAGCGGGTCCTTCTGAACAGATAGAAAAAGCCTATTGGTCAGAATGGAGTAAATGGAGTTACTGTGAGCCTAATTGTGGAGAAAATTCCAAACAGACGAGAAGGAAGCAGTGTACCCCTGACCTCTCAAATTACAGGTAGGGCAAACATTTTTAAATTAAGTTCTCTTTATTTGTTGATTATTCACAATTATTCACATATTAGATTTTATAATATCAATTCACATTTTTGGTGGATACAATCAATAAACTTAATGCCTCCTCTTCCGCCACAAGCAAGTGGCATTCTGTTTGTTTTGTTTCTGCAGTACACATGTTTTGCCTGTAGTGATATGTTGCCAAGCTTCCCTCAGATGGTGTGCGCTGTCTATCAGCAGCTACACTGCCTGGTGGTCGTTATGTTTCTCCTTATTTAAGGCTGTTTAGTTTCCATGATTGTGCCAGTCACTGATGTTGTGTTGCCGTTGTTTCTTATAGTTATTGCACTTTTATGTTTAGTTTCATTAACCCATTCATTAACTCTTTCATTAACCCTTTCAGCTGTTGACTCAAAGTTCTTTGCCTGTGATACTTAAACTATTTACCCATATTTCTTGCAACCAGTTATGGTCCCAGTTCCAAAACCAGCAATACGAACTTGAGAAATTCCATGTCAAATAATGAAAGTGGAATCATGCTGACTCTTTGTTTTACACTTATGTTTGCTTCCCCTTTCTCTCCCACAGTGATCAGAATATTGAACTTTTCTCAGGAACACCAAATATCATCTGTCCACATTCAGGAGACACAGAACAGACTAGATCATGTTTAAATGTTCCAAATTGCTAAGGTAATTTTCTCTTATGAAATGACTGCCATAGATTTAAAGCTTCATTTATAATGTTTTCTAATTATGTTGTCTGACAGCTTCGTCTACTGACGATCATTGAAGTAAAAGCAATGCTTGATTGTATTGTCCATGCCAAGTGCCCAAAATACATCAACCCCAAATAAATTTTATGTAACATAAATAAACATCTCAAATAAAATTTTCAAAATGTCTAATATCTAAGCTTATCTAAATGTCTAAACTCATGTCTAAACTTATGTCTAAGCTTAATGAACCTCCTGATAGAGGACTGATTATTCTATTTATTATTAACACTTATTTTTCACGGAACAAGAACCAATACAAGCTCTTCATATGAGAGATTAAAGCAGCAAAACAGGAAGGAATGTGAAGGGCAAAACAACACCTGGAGAACATTCAGAAAGAAGAGGGGAAAAAAGATACTTAACAAATAAAAAGACAACTCTCTTCAATCTCAATAAAGTGAAATTAGTTAGCTGTCAAAACAACTGTAATTCTCTACCTCATTCATATATGATACACACAATTAATTATTTCACAATGCACCATTTTCCCCATTTATCATTACAGTGGTCCAACTTCTGTAGCAACCTGAAGGACATTTTGTCCACAGGTGACCACATTGGTTCTATGAGCCAGTTTTGAATAGATGGACCTCCCAGGGACTTCCTTCTTCTCGTTTTAATTTGTCCAGCCAGCATGATCCCCACCTGAATCCAGCAGGAGTCGTCTTTATGAATGCGTCCAAGTGAGCAGGCATCTCCCAAGACATAGAAATTAGGTCAAAGATCAAACAGCATATCGGCCATTTTTGAGATATAATTGTGCTCCCAGTGTGTGTAGTGGTGGGGTATACATAATTATTATACCTAGGACCTATAAAAATATCCTGGGTGATGCTTTCTTTCTTCTTCTGTGCCTGATATAGTCCCCCTGGGAGCTGTAGATTCCAGTTGAGAGTATGCTGTTTTTGATTAGCTGATGATTCTTACTGGTGTGTGATTGGATGTTGTATGTGTATTGTAAAATCTCCTTCATGCACTTGAGACGGCAAGCCTTACTGTAACAGCACATATGAATGTGCCATCCTGGAGAAGATGGACTAGCTGTGCAATGCTACCAGTAGTGATGAGAACGTTAGCAAGACACAAAAATACAATATCGCAGAGAAGAATCAGTAAGGATAAGGAGGCAGTACTTGTTTGTGGCCACCACCTGCAAAATCATTCCCTTTTTAGAGATTGCCTTGCATGTTGCCTCTCCAGTGCACCTGTTGTCCACTTTCATTTGCACCAAAGCAGGTAAAATTCATTATTGTTTATGCTTCCTAACCGAACAGATTCATATTCCTGAAGTTCAATCGACATGGAGTTGTGCTGTGATGATTAAATACTCCCTTTTTAATGTTGAGTCGATTTACAGACTAGGTCATCACATTACATGCTTACGTAAGCCGAAATAGCTCAGTTGGGAGAGCGTTAGACTGAAGATCTAAAGGTCCCTGGTTCGATCCCGGGTTTCGGCATTTTATAACCGTTTAACAATTTAATAATTTTGTGTACAACTACATTTGTTGATGTAAATGTGTATTTGCAACACTTCAGACTCCATTGAACTAACCAGAAATTAGCTAGCTAGTAACGGTAACGGGTACAAGCTTTGTAGCTCGAGCTAGTTTGCGTGTTTCGCAAAATTATTTTTACACATGAAATTTAAATTGAACGTTAGAGCGAGGATGACATATGACATTCTTTCTCATTCAAAACAATTATAATTTACCAGACATTCATTTTACAAATCAGAGTTCAGGTAGGTGAACCCAGAACGCCAACTTTATCGGTTTCCGTAGTGTAGTGGTTATCACGTTCGCCTCACACGCGAAAGGTCCCCGGTTCGAAACCGGGCGGAAACACTTTTCCTTCAGTACTGTTGTAGGTTTACGTTTTTTAAACGATAGTTCGATAATTTTTACTATACTGTGTTTGTCATTTTTCGTTAACATACTGTCATGTAGTTGACATATCTATTATACTGTAAATGTATATGACAACACTGGCTATTTCTTTGAATTGGACACAGAAAGAAAAATAAAATCGTCAATTAGCTACTTATGTTCATTACTGGGAGCTTGTTAGTAAAGAGTAGTTAACGTTACTTGCACTTCTTCTCCGTAACAACACAAAGCAAATTAAAACCATGGAGAGTTTAGACACACTGCCGTATCTATATTTGAGCTTGTACTGGAGGGTACTGCTGTTCCCAAACAAAACTAGTTTTAACAGACATTTTGTCAAATTACAATCGTTTACACTTAAGTAACAGACAAGCTAGCATTAGCACCCCAAACTTCTAATAACATACAACAGTTATGTGTAATAAAATTCTTAAACAGTGTCATCTTAGCACTTGTCAGATGCATTATTCCTCTATCAATAAATACATTCAAAATGCTGCTTGATGACATTTTTCTACGCGATAAAGTTATGGCATGTTGCCAGTTTTCATCAAACATTAGCAGACAAAGCTACTTGAATAACACAGGCTTAAATAAAGTATACGTTAAATGTACTACAATAAGATCATAGATTTCATTATTTAGCTACTCTGCATTTGTTTCAATTTACAAGCACGGTTGCTTGTTTGAACACTGCCACCCATCGTCACCCAAAGGAGGACATGCTCCACTTTAGAGTCTGGTCCTCTAGTGTCTGCTCTTAAAATCACTATAAAAATCAGATCGAATATAATTTAATGAATTTTGCACACCAGAAGTTTTGCTTTAGGTTATCGTGAGATTATGAGGTGGTATGTGATTGGCAAGGCAGGAATCAGTAATACATCCATTCATTACAGAAAAATTTATTTTGTATTGTAATTTAACATTTGCTTGCTTCATTTTTACTTTTCCATCTTGGATAACATTAGGAACAGTGTAATAAAAGACATCAGTCTGAAACAAACTTATTGTATAAATATGGGTATTGCTAGCATTCACTCCAGCAAATCTCTTAATGGGAATAATTTAACCTTCAAAGAGTTCTATATACAAAGAACAATGATAATAAACAAACAAACAAACAAAAAAGAAAAGACAACCATACATTGTTTTAAAGAACATACAAGGCCCAGAATGTTTACAGTCTTTAAGGAAAATTCCTTTGATCCATGTGCAGGACTTATAAAGGACTTTAGCACTTCTAAGAGAAAAGGAAAGAAAACATTTGCTGTTACAATGTGAAAAAGTTCAATATGAGGAATGAGCTATGAACTGAACATTTTGTGTAAGAGAAATGTGTTGAATGCCATTAATCTACACAATAAACAAAGGTTAACTCACATTATGGGGGTGGTCCCAACATTTTAAAACATGCTTGTAATGGGGGAAACAATTGGTAGAAGAGATTATTTTAAGGTAAAAAATAATACGATAAAAAAAGAGACCGAGACACTTCACAAGAGCTAGTGGGAAAAATTGGTTAAACAACATTTTCAAATAATAATACTATTCATTTGTACATTCAGGGCAGCAGTTCTAAGTGACTACAATGATGGTGTTCTTTTCAATAGTGTCATTTTCTAGTGCTTTTACTGAATAGATGTACAACCACAGACAAATGCTTCAGATGTGGTCAGTTCAGCTGAAAAAACTGTCAATTCAGTTTCCATGTGTGCAAAAAATTAAATATGATCAATTACAAATTCAGCTTGTGAGAACTTCAGAGTACTGCTCACTGAAAACGTAAAAGCAAAACTGGAGATATAAATAATGCTGGCTTATGTCAGAGACAAGATTATTTGCACTCTTGTAAACAGCAAATACATGGATCCCCCAGTCCTAGGTTTAGGACAGAGACTAGGCAAAACAAATACATGGTGTACATACACTCTGCTTACACACTTTGAGTGACGCAGGTTAATTTACTTTTAATTCAGAGCTAAACACACTGATTGTGGCCTTGAATAAACACTAAAGGAGGCAAAAGTGTAACAGGCAAATAGTCTCCAGAGATTTAGACTGCCCAGAGATTCAGAGTCTACAGAGATTCAGGTTGCCCAGATAGCAGCTCTTTTTTGTCAGTCCAGCATTGTTCCTGCTGTTAATAGTTCCTCCAGCTGGTCAAGTTCCTGTTGTCTTCTTTTGTAAGTCTTTATTTACATCAATATTTTGTAAGTCTCTATTTACAACTCAGTAAGATGTAAACTGGCCATGCCCTCTAAAAGGACAAAATATAAAGTGCAAAAATAAACAAAATTGCATACAATGAACGGCACATATGAGTAGCCAAAAAACCCCATAAACCAACATTGACAGATATAGAAAAACATGCTGTGCAGAAAACCTTAAAACAATAGAGAAAAAGTTCTTGCTTGGCTTTGGTTTACCACAAACAGAACTGATAAAGCATATGAAGAACACAAAAGTAGACAATAGCTTTCCTTCATTTTAACTTCTGTCTGCTCAAATGATAGAAATGGCTGTTGGAGATGTGGTTGAAATGATTCACGAGGATGAGGGAGAAATGGCAGTGGGGATCACAGGGGAGGGGATTGTGGACACCAGATTATAAGTAGAGTTTGGGGAGGTGGCCACACTGGGCTGCAGGTTTGAAAAGGTGGATCTGGGGGGAGTGTGCGGCGAAGCCACAGCTGTGGTGGGGGAGTCCAAGCTGACCTCGTCCCCTTCTTCCGAGTCCCACACCTCGCTTTGCAGGTAGTCAGCAAACAGAGCCTTTGCTCGCTGGAGGATACGGCTGAGGTTGTGTCTGCGGACCAGGCGGTCGAAATGCATGGCCAACTCATTGTAGTCCAAGCTGTTCTTAATGATATGGTCACGATGTTCCAGCAGAATGGAGAGGCACAGGAACAACATAAAGGGATTTCCCTTTCCAAACTCTTGAGGAGGAGGAAGGGAGCAGGGTTTAATGCTGCTGCCATCAGATTTGGATGTGTTTGGAGAGTTCATACCAGTACCTGAAGGTTTGCATGGTGATGGAAGGTTGCTAGAGAACGGTTTAGGCAGAGATGGGGATTTGCCAAATGATAAAACAGGGGAAGAGAGCAGGGAGCGATTGTAGCCCAGTGATGGTGAGGAAACTGCTGGCTTCCCTGTGGGGGTTGATGGAGAATGTGCTCCACTTCCATTTGACCCAGTGGTCGAGGAGGCCAATCTACCTAATGCTTTATCAGGAGACACAGTGCTTCCCCCCATAAATGAAGAGGAGGAGGCAGATTTTGATGTTGGAACATCAGGGGGAGCTGTTCGCCAACTGGACATTGAAGGCGATGTGACAGAAGACTGAGAGGAACCATTTTTCCAATTTGATACACATGGAGGGAGAGGGGAAGCAGTCTGTCCATTTGGACAGCTTCTCTCTTCAGTCTCAGGAGATGAAATTTTGTCATTACTGCTTATCAATGGCTGCCTCTCTCCAGGATCATCCTCACTGTCCTCTGTGGATTGACGGACTGCGAGAGGTAAAATTGAATGTGTGGACTGAAAATTGACTGGAGATAACAAGAGATCACTAGGATCATTTTCATTCATTTCAAAGCTGTCTTCATTTCGTGCACTGTAGTACTTAAACTCTCCAAAACTGGACTGCTTCTCAAAAGGAGGTGCAGGCACAGGGGCATCTCTCTTCATGCCAGAATCCACACCAGACTCCCCTTCGCCTTCCCTCCTATAGCCCTTTTCTTCTTTCCTTTCCACATCTAAGCTAAGATCACGGCCACCGTCCGCCTCCTCTCGAGATGGCCTCAGCATGTGTCGTCTCCGCTGGCTCTCTGTTTGCGCTTTATCTACATCATTGTTCTGGCAGCCACAATCAAGGCTCAAGGGCTTCTCTGCTTCAAGCGGCGGCCCAAGAAGCTCGACTTCTGTCTCGGGTGGGTCTGGAGGCAGAGAGCTCCAGGTCACCTCCAGCATCCTCAGGGCATCATCGAAGGCGAACTCCCTCTTCAGCTCCAGAAGCAGCCAGCGGTAGCAAAAGAAAAGATCATCTGCGCCTTTCGATACCAGGTAGGCATAAAACTCAGGGTCTGAGTATTGCAAGAGCAACTTCAGGTGCTGAAATTTGACAGACATAAGCTGCCCATCAGGGCGAAAGTTTCCTTCAAGGCGCTTCATAATGCCACAGAAGCAGATGAAAGCATGTGCTTCATTGTCCATTACAGCAAGAATTGGAGAGGCAATATCACTCATGCCTTGACAATAAGACACCTGAAAGAATAGAAAAAGAGACAGCAGCGCTGAAAACTGTAGATCAGTTTTAAGCCTCAGGGAAATATTAGATAATTTGCTAAACTGTTTTCTCTAAAATAAAAGATTTGCTATATATATATATAAAAAAAACAAGTACACATTTTTTGCAAAACTATCATTAACACCAAATGTATTAAAACATCCAAACATCCTTGGTATTAAATATTTCCTGTTTTAGTTTTGCACCAGAGCAAAATTGATGAATTCAAGCACTAGAAGGTACTTACTTCTATTTACATGATTTAATCATTGGTACAGAATATCAAGGAAAATAAGCACCCTGGGTTATCAAATACTGCTGCACAATAATATTACAATGTTCAGTTCTAGGGTGTAATTTTGACAGTCATACACCGTCATAAACCACATTATCAGATCTTTGTGATAATACCCAAGTACTGAAAGCAGTAAATTCAAGCGTGTTGTAATTTCTTCTAAGCTGCTTCTTTTGATGTTCTGTTAGTTTCAGTTATGGTAAGGATGGAACTTTGGACTTCCAATTCTGTAAATGGACAGACATGGGTCTCGATTGTTTTTCCATCAATTTAAAGTCCTTATTTTTCCACTGTTGGCAGGGAAAAATGCCTTTCATGATGCAAAACCTGTTTCTCTTTATTTTATATCAGTTCCTCCTCACTGTAACATTGATCTGTTTGAATGTTTTATTGTAGAAGTCTTTGTTTATGTGCTAAATAATGTTCTGCATGCAAATAAACATTTACTTCTGAAATAAAAATCTTAGACTTTTGCTCAGCATTGTATAGTCCAAATCCTAATTAAAAAGAATTTGTTTTCCCTCATCTCCATCCCAATTTATGCATTATGACTTTACAAATAAATCACTATTTCAGTCACTGTCTGCTAGATAACTGGTTGTATACAAATACAAATTCTCTACCTATAATTTGCTGAATGTGCAGTTATTCCAAGGAAACTAAAGCCAAATAAAAAAATAACTGACATTGCCACTTAGGTAAACATAGGTAAAGAAAGCACACCTGTGGATGTGTGATAGCAAAGGTGGTAAGAAGGTCAGTCAGGGCAGTTAGGTGGGGGCTGTCTTCAGAGCCAGCATAATAAGGATGGGCTCGGTCTGTTCGCAGGACGTCCTTCAGCACGTTGCCCCTGATGAACTCCAGATCCTCTGGGCTGACCCGAGCTGACCACTCACTCTTCAGCTGGTCATATTCTCTCGTCTTTCTCTTCATGTAGTCCATCCTCTCCTGCCCTGTGAGACCATCTGGGTACACGTTTAATAGGTACCGCCACACTACCTATCATTGGAAGAAAAATGTGATGGGATCAAAAGATACAGTGCCAAATGCTAAGTAGAATTTGTAAATTTGTTTCCAATTTATTACAATGATTTTATTATTATTATTATTGTTATTAATTTTTAATGTATTCCTTTCTGTCAGGCTTTTATGGATGCCGTTAAAATAATAAACAGATACTTAGACAACCTTTAGATTTATGTCACCTGATTATAACATTAGCTGCTAATGTTTGATATACAAATTAATTCCATGTCTAACTCACCTTGCGCAAGGAGGGCTCAACCCCCCCATGATAGATACGTAGTCGCAGCTCCTCTGGACGAGTCAGCTGACCCTGGCTATTCAGATAGCTGTGAAACTCTGCATCACTCAGTGGAGGCTTGAATGGCTTAACCTCCTCACCATAGGACCAGCTGAACGCCTGTTGCACTCTAGACAAAGTCCGACCCATCTGAACACGAGAGAGTAGAGAAAGAGAGGCAAATGCTTACAGTTGCTTTATGTAGGTAATGCTGCAGTTCACTGAAATTAAAGAAGGCAACATGCTGTTTCCCAAAAACAAGTGTAACAATCCTCCAATATCATACACTGTGCCTGGTGATTTAAATCTTCAGAGCATGCTGGGAAACTGTCTTCGGTTACAGTATGATTGCGTGAGGAGATGAGGAACCTGACTGAATGCAGCAGAGACTGGCTGGTAAAACAGCTGGCTAACAGGGTGAAGAACATCATCAGTAACCTGGGACAGCAGTGACTGGGTGAAGGGAAGAGCAGAGGATGCCAGTGACCTCTTCTCCCCTTGTAGTTGATCAGAACCAATCACGTCTTTTGGACTAATAATGTCCCAGCCCTCAAGCAGTGGACCTGGGGAAAGTGCACAGAATTAACAGCTGAAACTGAATGACAGTTATAGTCACTGGTGATCTTTGCAGATCGGTGGTTTTAAGGCATAAAGAGAAAAGGGCTAAAAGCGCCGTTATAATAAACGTTAAAGTTAAAATCAAACTACATACACTAAGCATCGAAGGTTAATTAAACCAAACATCCAAGTATCCTCACTTCAGACTATCTCTCTTAAACAGAACTATCCAATAAAGATTCCTTTTTTATCTGCGAGGTTTGTATTTTGTCAAAGAGTTGCTCAATTATCAGAGTTTCACAATAGCATTGTCAACAATAGACCATGTCTAGGTTCAGTTACCATTTTTTCACCTGTGTGGAGCAACAAATTGACTCACTGTCTTCAGAAGGTTTGATGTCCATCTTAAGCTGAAGATAGGGCTTAGCTGCATTGACAAATGCTGCATCTAAATCACAGTCTGTCAGGAGGGAGAGGTAGTCCTCCACACCTGCACGGTCACGGAACAGGTAACTAATACCAAAATTGCGCCGTCTGCAAAACAGAAATATAGCCATCGTTTTTGCATCTTTGAAAAAGGAAAAACGACATGCATCAAAGTTATTATCGGCAGTAATTAAACAGAGGTCTAAAAACTGTAAATTAAGATATTTATAAGATTAACATAGATACACATTTGACAAATATACACATTCAATTTGATTCTTAATTCTTTCCCTCAACCTGTTTGCCCAATTTTGTAAAGTGTCCCAAAGTCTACACACTACAAATGTGCAAAGCTCACTAAAAATGTTCAAAGCAAATCATTAACTTCACCCATTTATAGTAGTCTTACATAACCTTGCTCTTAAATAATCACTAAGTTACTCAAAAGATTACATTCATAGGTAGATACTGATTCGAATCTGTGGTCAATAATTCCACAGTTATGTACACACTCACCCATTGAGCTCAAAAGCTCGTATTAAGATGTGCTGCAACACCTCCAGGGATGTTATTTGTGGATCGACTGCAAAGGAGCGCAACTCCACAGGCAGCATTCCCTCATACTTCTTTGTGAAGAGAGACAAAAAGAGGACTGAGCCTGAATTGTATACCCACACATTCTACTTGTATGATACCACAGGGCCCAGAGCAACTCACAATGTAGCAAATACGCAAAGATCAACACTAACAACTGAATAATCATCAGTGCCGTAAAAATTAGTAGCAAATGCATTTAAACATCGTAATATATATGTCCGACACGATAGACAGTTCCAGCTTTGGCAGAGACACTGAAATTAATTCACCTCTATCTTACTCTGCTCGCAAACAGGCAGATATATCATGAGAGCTGCAGTACAATTACAAACAACAACAACAAAGCTCTGAGCAGTCGCCAACACACTACGCTGATGTGTGTTCCAGTGTCTTGTTTAGAAGCTTGACTATCTCCCCAGTCGACTATTTCAATTATTTCATTAATAAGATTCCCCTTAGAGATGCGACTTCAGAAATAAATTGATTAGCTCATCTGTTCCACTACACAAATTTCTGGTAAAGCAACCAGTGGCACTGAATGACCTCATTTTAGAGGCTTTGTTTTCATTTATAATGAGCTAGCGAGCTAGCTAAGTGCAAAATGTGTAAAAACTGGTTTCAAGAGGTGGGCTAAGAGGTAGGCACCAACGTGACAGAAAAGGATCTTAATGGTATAATATTTCAAAATAACATCAACTGACAAGTTTAAATAACAAGCAGCTGTGATCAAGTCAATGTCCAACATGTTAAATAAAATCCTGACAGTTATCAGAGTTATCAGGAAACAGATAGCTAACTAGGATAGCAACAGAGAATCTCAAATGTAGCTAGCTAGCTAGGTTTGAAATTACATTTATCTAGACAGATAACTAACTAGTTTTCTCAGATCCGATAGCTACCAAGGTCCTTGCGAAAACATGGTGACAACATGTCATACACATACGGAATGTGTAGCAAGCAAAACAGCTTCACTTGTTTTTAGACAAACTTATGTGGACATGTAGCTAGACAGAAAGCGTTAGGTTATTGTTCAGCATCTGCGAGCCTGCGCTAGCTAGGTTATGTGTCCGCTTGATAATTCCAGGCTACTTAGCTTTCACTGGTTATCCATAATTTCTCACCTTGACTTTGACACGAACTACCCCCCTCTCCTCCTCGACCGACATGGTAGGTAATCCACTTTGAAATTCTTTTTCAGGGATTTTCTGCCTTCATCAACGTATTAAGATAAAAATGCAACTAAACAACCTTATTAACAGTACCCATTTCTTCAGTCTAGCTAAGGCTTGACTCAATCGGCGAAAATACTGGAAAAAAAACGAAGCAAAATGACCAGTTTCCCGTTAGTAGGCTTCAAAATAAAAGATGGTACAACAAAACAAGGGGCAGATAATCTTAATATTTATTATTAAATATACGAAAAAAACATTTATGACTGAAAATAAAACTAGAAAAGTAAAATAAATTAATTGAACTTGTGACAGGAACGCGAGTCATATTTACCGTGTAGACTTTTATTCAAAATACCGAGTTGATATTACATTACTGGACGTTTGCTCTCTCCATGACAGCTTTTGGCGTCAAGCAGGAGTCAGAGGAGCTCGAGGTGCTAGCAGTACATCGCTTATGGTAACAGGATATGACATAATGTACATTACATCATTTGATCTCTAATCATAAAATGAAAGTGTCCCAAAAATGATTAGACTATAATAGAAATATGTTGTTTCAAAGCAGTTATTTTCGTTGTGTTGGAAAAACAGCTTGGAGAGATGAGATCAATTACTCATAGTTGCATTTTGTCTTGAAACAAAAATGATCAAGGGATACCTGAATATTGCAATATTTTATAAACAACAAAATTATTTGTAATCGTTGCTAATTATTAATATTTAGCTTAAATATAACTTGCTAAATTACAGGTTCGTCTATAAATATTCATTTATTCGGGGCCCAGATTTTGCTGCACTATAAATGCACCATATTTCTGGATAATTCCCGAAACGTAAAATATAACAAAAACTACAAAAAAAACCCTGAAAACAAAGAGAGGAAAAAACATCCATCCTTTGCTTTGCCGTGACCCGGATTCGAACCGGGGTTGCTGCGGCCACAACGCAGAGTACTAACCACTATACGATCACGGCGAGCTACCGGACAGCTGTACAACATCGCTGTGAGTATACCTCTAGTTGGTATGGATTCTAAGCTCATTCTAACATATTACTTCTTATACAGACTAACTTTCATTATGAATCACATTGCTATGCTACTTAGCTAGGACTTTTTCCAATAAAAGACTGGGCGAAAATTAAAAGATGACACATTTGATGTTTTATTTGTTTTTATTTAATATAGCTAACAAACCAATGCAGGTTTTGCTTGATTTATCAAAATGCTAAACAAAACACACTCAGCACATCACGTTCGACTTTCGATAAGAAAAACGTTTCATTAGGCTCGTTTGTGTTTATTAATGTGGTAGCATATGGAGTTTCATCCATTCGCCCCTTGCGTTTTGTTTACAAATTGTCCACATCTTTCAGCCTAACTAACTTCACATTAACTCATGCCGTTTTATAAAAGACTAATGTATTACAGATGTACCTGGCAAAAACGAATAAAACGGGTATGTAAATAATCAAGACTTAAGCTCCCTGTGTTAGCTAACTAAAGCACAACGCAACGTCCTCGCAAGCAAAACGCAGCCTTCTTCCCACAAGCTTCATCAGCCACCTGTAAGAGGCTTGTAAATACTGAATATGCAACGTAACAGAAGTTCCAGCAGATGGTGCAGTTATGTTCAGCACACTAACGCCCCCCATTACCTTTCCAGTTATCCTCCATTTCCAACTAAAGCCATTCTAACAGTGGCTGATCACAGAAATAATTTCCATTTGTTCAGTTTCTTGCTTGCAAGTTATGCAACCCTGATTCTTTCGACACTCGTTGAACGCCAAAGAGCCTTGCTTTGTCTGTAACTTAGTTCGAATTTGTGCGGTATTCGACAGCGTTTAAAGTGGCAGTTTTTTTTTTAGCGTATGTGGGCCATATCCTCCAAGAAAGGCGTTTTCATGCAGCCTGTACACAGCTGGTCCATCCACAGCGGTGCCTCGTGCTGCAGGGGCGTGCGCCGTGGGTAGAAGGTGTAGGAGAGGTCGTAGTTCAGCAGGCAACTGATGGAGGCCATGTAGAGGTCGGAAAAGCGGCAAAGGCGTCTGGAGAAATATGTGGGATTGTGGCACGTACGGAAGATACTGCCAAACTGGGGGTTAAACAGGTTCTTGGTGATAGCCCTGTGCAAATGGAAAAATGAAGGTTTGTCACTCGTTTGTTCAAACAAAGTTTTGTTTGCTTAGGTGAAGCTTGATTTATTTAAAGCCAGCAGAAAAAGTTTTCTGCAATGAAAACTGCATAAAACAATTTACAAAATAATAGAAGAGAACTAAGTGCTCAAACTGCAAGTTTGACCACACTTCTTTTAAAACTGTACCTTAATATGCATTAAGGAACTGCCCTTTGGAAAACATTTACTATAAATAACCAATGTGGAAAAAGTGTACTAGTCTACATGCGTCAACCTGCCACTGGCTTCAATGTATTCGTCACCCAAGTATCAACAGCATTTCAACAAATGGAAGGCAGTCCATGCAGGATTCAAAAGGTTCTTGAGACAATTTAGACTCTTGGGCAATTCCTAAAAAGTTGCTGTGGCATAAAATGTAGACTGTTTCATGCAACACAGCTTAATAAAGAAATCAAGACTTCCTTAGAGAGACTGAACATAGACTACAGATTTAGAAGTCAGTCTTAGCTTGTTCTTTTCTCATCAGTGTTTAACAAAAACCCTTAAAGCTAGAAGTTTTAACAAGAAGTCTAGTTAAGTAAATGCGACTTAAATGTGAAAAATATCCCAGAATAACAAAGAGGAATAGTCTTTTGTTTTTCATTTCACATTAGATGGGATCATCCTTTTGAGATACACACTGGGTCAAATGCTCATCATAAATGGAGAAATGGTTCAATCCATGTATAACAGCATTCCAAAAAGACCTGCAGCTATAAAAAAAAAGGTGACTCCAACTCTTTATGAGCCTATACCATCAGCTCTTTACCATAAGGAGAAAGGTTTATCATAATCTCAGCCATTCTAATTGGAGACCGTTGCACTGTTGTCTTAACAACCTGCTCATAGAGTGCAACTCTGATTGCTACTGTTTGAGGAGAGGAAGTCAGAAGAAAAACCTGGTTTCATTATTACGAAACTTCATAATGCTACAGTTAAACTTGGTTCTGCTGCTTATTTCACTCACCGGAGCTCTTCTCTCTCTTTCAGCCAGTCCTGGAGCACTTTCTTGGACTCGGTATCTCGGTACATCTGAAACAGATTCACAAGGTTTTAAAGAACTCTCAGCAATATACTTCTGGTTATGTGAGAAGCCAACACTGCCATGGTAATGTGAAACATGTGACTTTAAAACAGCTGCAAAAACACACAGAGCTGCTGACCAAGATCAATCAGGAGCTCAATCAGGACTGTATGTCCCTGCACTGTAAAGGCACAAAGCCATGAACTTATTTCAAGCCGCCACAAATGCAGCTGATAAAAATCCGCAAACCAAAACGCAGCACATTGCTGTATTATTGCTTCAGAGAAAAACTGCGTTTAACAGAAACTCACTAGATAAAATAAACAAAAATATACATTTTCTTACACAACTAAACTTGGGTTTTGCTAGACATGGAAGGTGCTTTGAGTTATGTGCCACATGTACCTGCATGCGCTCCAGAAGACCAGTGAGAGCCTGGAGCCAGGTGAGGCTCTGAGCGTACTGCTCCGTATTCACCACCTTTGTCTCCACCTCTAACTCAGGCACGATTGCACCTGTCCTCCACCCATGGCGCAACATCAGGTCCTACGCGTTAGAATTCAAAATCATTATAAATGTACATGTAAACAACTTTAATCAAGTTAATCCTTAAAACATTCGACGACTTTACACAAAATTAACATTGGGGGGGGACCCATTTAGATGCAGAATAAAACTGTCAATGATAAGGGCCCTGCATACATGATGACATAGCAAAACAGAGAACAAATATTACAAGTACTCACTGCCAAGTCACTGTATAAATGGTCCCCAAAATAGAGCACCTTGGAACCCCGCCAGCCTGTTAGCTTCAGAAAATCAACGAGATTCCCCTAAAATAAGATGTAAGAAAAAACAACTGTGTAAGTGCACTCTGGACTGCTAATGATGGGGATTGTGCAGAGTGTTTGACAAAAGATTATTCATGGCTGCAGTCAATTAGGATTTGGAGCTAGGGTGGTAACTAGCCTACCAGACCGCCCTTCTGAGGGCATAGCAACAAACTGTTCAATGGCCGTGACCAATCAAACCCATAAAAGCTTTGCTGTTCAAAGAATACTGTGGGCTATTTTCTGGTGTGCTTGGTACCCCCAACCCAGAAAGGAATTTAGAACTCTCTACAAGGAGTTTAAAGGAGATGTGACAAATGAAGCAGTAGCTCTAAAAACATTTACAAAAGCCACGTAACATGCCGTTGCTTAATAAGGGCTAACACCCTTGGAAGCTGAAGAAAATTCATTCTCTCAGCCGAGTAATTATTGGGTAAAGTAACCATCAAGATATGGCCACTCACAGCAACAAAGCCAAATGTCTCCATGGGGAGCATAGAGAAGCTGTTCTCAATGGAAAAAAAAACAAAAGGAATCAAGAGGTAATATTGTGAAATTACCCTCCCCCTACCCCCATTGAATTTAGTCAGTTTGTGCACAATGAACTCTGCTGAAACTGAGTGTTTGAATAATCTCTGCAATGAAGAATTCAAGTCAGGGAAATTATCCAGTCTGCAGTTCATACAGGATCAATGTCACTATACAGCTCAGATTTATTTCCTAATAAATAGATTTCACAAGCAAGTCTCAATTATGTTCAACTACTGTGTCTCACCAAAACGACCTACAAGTAAGGTAATGAGGCTTCAAGACTCATTACTAAGAGACTGGGCATGAACAGTCCCAGGTTTTGACTTCACACTCATAGGTGACTAAGCTAAATGATGCATGGAGGTTTGTGCAAAATCGTCACTATAGTATAAGGTGAAGATGGTGAGGAAAGCCACAAAAGTCGCTACTATTCCATATGTAATGACCAATATCTTCAGTAAACAACTGCTGCCTATTTTCCTCAAAAGAGCTTCAAACATGTTGCAACAAAACACTTCAACAGAACAATTACCTGTTTGTAAATCTGCCCTTTGTCCAAACTCATTATCTTGTCCCACTGGAGGTCACCATTACTGTCCAAACGCCTAAAAGGCCTTACAGATGTCAAGAACAAACAATTAGGGACTTTACAAAAAACATGTGAACAATGCCTCTTCACTGGACCAACAGACTTCATTCATCAGCTCTCTTGCTACAGAACATATGGTAACTACATTTTGTGGAAATGAGATTTGGAAAAGGGGTGGGTGGGGTTAGGGGGGGCTTGTGTTATGAGAGGGCCTTACTTCACACAGTCGTTAAAAAAATGTGGTTTGTCGGCTTGAACAATGACGACATCAAAGAAGTCCCTCCAGTCTTTTCCTACCATGTACTTCATGCCTTTGTCCCTGCAAAGTGTAAGGAACGACAAAACACAGCATTCACACAGCGGAAATGGCACCAGCGTCACACCCGTGCCCTTGGCTACTGCTTAAAGAACTTCTAACTCGTTTGCACACGTAGCTTCACACTCAAAGCTGTCTGAAAGGAGATTTTCCTATGAATCAGGGACACTCACACAAAGCTGAAGGGGCTGTTGGTAATAAGGAAAAGTTTCTTCCCACAGCTGGCCAGTCGATGCAACACAGCATATGTCTCATCTCCTCTCAGGATATACTTCTCTGGAAAAAGAAAAGAAAGGAGGGGTAGTTTGTCAGTTTAGGAGCATTATCCCACATTTTATTTTACTCAGAGTATATACATGAAAAGCAGCCTTTAAGGGGACATGTAGCAAAATATTTTTTTTGACTTGACTGTGGAGTGTTTTTAAATTTGTAAATGTTAAGAGAGAAAAGTGGAACAAAAACAACATGTGTGGTAATATAAGGATATGCTTAGAAACTACACAGTGAGTTGCATAACTTGAAGCCTGGACAGGGTCACTTTCACCCAAACTTGAACCAAAGCATTGACATTTGGTGTTAAACTGACCATACATATGGTTCCATTGCTCTTACAAAAGTCCCCAAATGTTTCCTAGAGTTATATAAAAGGCATTTGTGTTTCATATTATACCAAAATGAAATGGAAGAACATTCTGTTCAAGAAAGTTAAACTATTTAGCTGGTTTTCAGTAAACAAATGTTGCATGCAAATCAGTTTGTATTTTCATCTTGTAAGTAGACCTGCTTAATCTCAGGTCTGTAAACCTGGTAATGTTATTAGCAAATTAAATATTAGATCCCTACCTAGGTCTTGCATTATCCACCTGTACATGTAGCCCTTGATGTGCACCATTCCAATAGCATCCTGCAGAGACAGTCAATGAATCAGTCTTTAGATTTTAATTACATCATGTAAATGCACTATAGTGTAGCAATCTGAGAGCTCCAGAACCCTCACTGCTTCATTTATCATTTCACTTTTACAGTAAAAACAGGAGAAAAATGCAAAAAACAAACAATGACAACTACGCTCTCTGCAAGTCAGAAAAATTCAGAGAGGGAGAGAAAAAAAAATTGTGGTCCAATCTTTACTTCTGAAGGAATGCCACTTTTTTTCCCTCCTCCTTTTCAGAGGCATTTAGGCGTAGTCGGTACAGTCTGTTCTCAAGCAAATGGTACAGTGCAGTCTTCAAAAAAACCCAAAACACACACACACACCCTTTTAGAGTTGTCTGTGCACAAAATCATAAGCCATGTTCATTCCTTCTGTGTGACCATTAAATGCAGACCTTTGCCCGTCAGGCTATTCGGTCAGGAGGATGACCAAGTTTGGCAGCAGCAGTGTATAAACAGCATGAGGACAGTGAGCCCAGTTGTGCTCTGCCAGAACCCCCCCTCTGTACACGTAAGCAGGTTCGTTATTACGAACCCCGGGGGGAGGGATAGGGCACAATAGAAACAGAAGACTTCTTCCCACTCCACACCACACAGCTAACAAAAACAAACCAACATCCCTCATCCCCTATTCAGTTCCAATGGATACTTGCCTGAATAAAAACTGCAAAAAATTGCTTGCTGCCACAATTCAGTGGAAAATGTATGAAGTTTGGTCGACCAGCTTTCCCTGACTGCTCAGTTTACAAGTTACGTGAAAGTCCTCTGCTTACTTTAGACAACTAGAACACCAGTCACTGGTAATTCTTGAATTATGTTTCATAGAATTATTGAATTAGGTTTCACATCAAACATTCTGTGCCCATAATTGTACCGCCATGTTTAGAATTGTGTTTAAATTTATTTGTTGAAGTGTAAGGTACAGTACTGACAGCAGACTTACAGACACATCTTTGTAGAGATGCATGGGGTCATATTCGATATCGCTGGAGATGAAGTAGTCATTAGCGGCAGCCAAAAGCGTCATTTCTGGGATGGAGAAAACATCCATGAACTGCTTCATTTTAGGCCCCTGGAGGACAAACATACATACAACAAAAAGTGTCACAATTGTATACGCACTTATTTGTCCTTTATGAAAATGGGAAGTATTGCTAATCCGTTTTATTCCATTTGGAGTGAGAGAGAACACACAAACAAAACTCCTTAAATAAAGATAACATGACATTTTTTCTTCATGCAGTGTTTTAAGTAGATTTATTTGGTCTAATAAAATCGTGTAAAGTAGGTAAACTAAAATGAAAAACAAACCGACACCAAGTTCTATAAACAATCAGCCTCAATAAACAGTTTTAATGAAGTAAGTATGGCACATAAATATGGCACATAAATCTTTGACAATATTTTTATGTGAACAGACCAAGCACAAAGAAGGAAACTGCAGTGAGGGTTGAATACTGTTTTCCGGAGACATTTCAGAAATGAAGAAGCACTGTAAACATGAAAATGTGTTATTACTAGACCACTTTTTTTAACTTCAGTAAGAGATGAGAAGAACAATAACCTTGCCATAGAAGCCGCTGACTTGGTGGAGAGGGACGTGGTTGGAACCTCCATACAAGTGCATGACCTCCTCATCTGGAACAGGCTTCAGACCCCTTTTGGAGAAAACATCTCAAATTAGGGGTCTGAAGCATCATCTTAATCCAGTTAGGATTAAAATGTTTTCAATCCAATGAATTAGGTTTAGTAGTACCAATCCAAATAAAGTTTAAATTTGTGGAAGCCAAAACGTGCAAATTATCAGTTTTTTTATTTCATATTCAGGAGCACTTCTCACATTTAGTTTTAGTTGTGATTGGTTTAAACACAAGGTATGCAGAACATAAATTGTGCATACACAAAAATAACAGTGTTTATGCCCAAAATAATGCACTGATATTTAAAAGTGCATAGTCTGGGCCATTTTGAGTCCTTTGTGAATAAAACACTTGAGCAGTTTGATGTGATATTGCTATAGGAGGGCAGAGGCAGTTGAAATGGAAGGGATTCCAATCTGTGCATTAATACAATTAAGAAAAAGTGTTACATCTCATTTAATGAAGCACACAAGACCAACAAGTGGTGATACATAGCTAAAATTTAGGACAACTTACTTGTACACTGTACCCATCTGAATGTAATGGAATGCATCTATTTTCATCAGAAGGCCCTAAGTCACACAGACAACACCTCACTCGATAAATAACGGCCACCACACTATTTCAAATCATTTATAAAAACACGGATTAGGTTATTACGAAAATGTGTAATCCACAATGTTCTCAGATACCTTCTGGATATCGTAATGAAGACCTCGGGCTGCAAAGTTGGGAATGTAGTTGTACTTGCTGATACCCTGAGGATACTACAAAAGAACGAGACCAGTCATCGCGACTGTCACATATATGTATATATATATCATTACCTCGTCAAAATTTTATCATCATCAGTGAAAAATACAACACGGAATCTTAAAAGCTCTGTCGATGCAATGTCTTAGCACATTAAAACGCATTTCGGCACAGTAATATTTGGGATAGTAATGAATTTATAAAGATAAACAAACCTTGTAGTGTTCTATCAGGAACTGTCGTGCTTTGTTGTAGATCATTTCATTCAGTGAGTCGGAGTAAAGAGCAAGAGTGTAATCATAATCAAAGCCATAGATGTCCACCTCTTCTAAATTCACCTCATTGTTGGCGTAGATGGTGGAAGGATTGAGCAGGTTGCATACTCCAGGGGGAATCAAATCTGAGGGGATGTGCATGATTAGCCTCAAATATTTCACTAGATTATTACAATCCACTTTATAAGGAGTGGCAATGCGATTTCTCACGTTTAAAGGAAATCAGAGAAGAAAGTGGAGAAAGCCACGGTTCTTCGTCAAAAATGCATATAATGGCTGTACAAATCTTACCAACAATCCGAACCAGCTATCTAAACCTCATGCATAAAAGAAACTTCGGCTTACCGTGTACGAGACGTTTCATTTCGGTATATCTTCCCCACAAGTAAGTTTTATGGTCGATTTGAGGGGCAGTAGAAGAAAAAGCCCTCCCAGACTTTGCGAGAGATTCATCCCCTCGCAGTTTTCCTGCGACGTGGAGTCTATGCGATGTTGCTGCGGGTGGAACCGAATGGGAGTTCGCTGCCACGTTTGTTGATCTGTTATTGTGTCTCTCTTTGCAGCATTTCGGGTCGTTTTGAGATGAGGCGAAGCTGCCACAAGCAAAAGCAGGAATTTTTAATCCTGCACATAGCGGCCTGTTGCAGCTTTTCTGCAACACAGCACGACCTAAGTTGCCTAGCCCTTTACGGGACATTTCTGCACTAAGTTGTTAGGCTATGTTCAACTACTGCCTACTTGTTTACGAAGCTCCCAGTTCTGTCCCTTCCCCCACGAACACTAGGAACATTCATGCAGCAAACTTCATCAGAAAAGATATGGGCGGGGCTAGTTTATATAACAAGCCAATCATGTTCCCCTGTTAGAATGACTGCCACTTGAGTAAACCAATAAGTCTCCGAAAGTGTTTTCGATGAGTAAGGCGTTCGATTCTGGGAGGAAAACGTGTTTATATGCCAGTACAACCAATCCCTTGCCTTGAATGTGGTTTGGGTTATATTTACTGTGAGGCTATTGGCTAACCATCTGCAGATTGGCAAGAGGCTACGCCCGCATGTGCTACGTGACTAAACTACATCTGTGTCTGGGTTCTGTAACGTTTTGTCCTTGGGCATCGTCGATGAGTTGTTCCTATTTCTTTCGAACGTAACAAGGGGGAACCTCCCTTTGAGAAACTTTGAAAACATTGAGGAGCGTGTTCATTCTAAAAGCCAGAGTATAAAAATATCGATTTGTTCCGTAAGAAGGTAAACGCCGTTTGGGTATCTTACACTGATAAAACTTGTGAAAACTGAACTTTATGTTTCCTGCGTTTTTGTGATAACCCCTGATATGCTTTATCTATACACATCAGCCGAGCTTTTAGTAAAATACACAGACCATCTCGTGCAGATACTGGGATAGGAAATGGCCTGATACGCTGATGATTGTCCCCCCTCCCCGCGCGACTAAACATACAATACTCAGTACTAACAAGAATCTGCACGGACACATTATATTGTAACAGTTCTACACCTTTAGTCTTTTAATATGTGGGAAAAGATTTCCTTAAAATTGCAAGGACCTCACACATACACTTATACTACCTTGGCCGTTGTTAAACGTGGAAAAAGCTTTAGCAAATACTGTACACTTAAATTGCATTATTGTGTGTGTGTGTGTGTATGTATATATATAAAAACACTACTGTGTAAAAGTACATAAGATAGGAAAAACATTTCACCAACACATTTATACTCCCAACTGCATTCTCTTTAATCAAACGAGAGACAAGCATTGGATCATAGTATAAAAGAAATGGTGATATTTCTAGCACATACTTTGTAGAAAATGTCCATTGTCTGTTTCCATACGCTAGCCAAAAGTTCTCCAACAATTTTACACCAAGTCATTCTACCACAAACAGTGCACACTGAACAGGAACAAAATGTGTGGACAAGTCAAATGGACATGAGACATGGTGACAATAATGGTGGTGTTTTTTTTTTTTTTTTTGCTTGTTTAAGATTATTCTCTAAAATCAAACAAAGGCATTGCCTTCATCTACAAATCGTGCTTTGGGATAATACTCAATTGAACCAGTAATAGTCCATCTTACATTTCACTTCCTCCGGTACGTTACTGGAGTTGTGAGGTGATACAATCAGCTGAAGACATGATGACAGACTGTTTACCAATTAAGTTAAATATTGTACATTATCACAGCTACAGAAACTGATTCAGGGTCAGTTTCTTGCAACTTCCCCATTCAAAATCATGTGCAAGACACTTAGTGTGTTCTTGTTAAAAATCATACAAATTCAGAACTTCTCAATTTCAAATAGACAATTTTCCAAAGTTCTCATGAACAGATGTGACTTGGTACAAAATTAGCTGTCACAGTTAATAGATACTTTTATCTACATAAAACTTTCAATGTGTATTTTGTAAAACCTGCGCTGTTTGTTTTTTTTTTTTTACAAGGAAAAGCTTAAGTATTGTCCTCCTTGAACCACTGCAGTCAAGGCTGAATGGAAAAACCAAGCATCTCTTTCAGATGACTAGAGTTAGTATCAGCTAACATTTTCACAACACACTAAATTTGTTTTATTTTGATGCAAAAAAGTGTTGCGTCCACATATCCAGCAAGCAAGCAGTGTTGTAGATATGTGGAACAGGACATTATTAAAGAGTTGATGGAAGGCTTATAATGTTGGAGATGGAGGGACACTAGCTATACCATAGACAGCCAATCATAGTGTCTGAAGTACTAGTGAACACCTCCATGTTAGACTTGGCCTTCTCTGATTTTGGCTGCTAGAGCAGTGTTTTCCTGTCGAACAGCCTTGTAGTCTTCCAGAATTTTCTCCAGGTTACTAACCGTCTTTTTACCATTCTCGGTCTCAATCTATAGAAAAGAGGAAATAAAGAACTCTGGTGATACAGCTCTCTTCAAGAAAATGTCCTTCGTATATTGATATTAATAATATTAAAGAAGTGTTGTAAATGCTCTGCTTTGTATTTTATCCTTCATTCTAGAAAGAAAGAAAGAAAAAACTAATTTCTCTACTAATTTCCAGAAAAATAGTTAGATCTAGAGCTAAAGGCATCTGATAACTGCACCAGTTTACAATGAACATGAAACAAACATTCAATGTTAGACAAGTGAAGTTCACACCTGTTCCTCTAAATCTCTGATCTCCCTCATGATGGTGCCCGTATCTTCAATGGTCTGAATAAGCTGGGTGCAGTTCTGAGAGGACAAAAGATTGATCAAACTGTGAGGTCATAAGAACCAGCTTAATATCTTTCCATGTATCCATGTAACTGGACAGCAGCTTAGTTTTGTTAATCCACAGCCTCAGCAAAACTCCACCTCACTGTTATGAGAGGATTACCATCAAAATACCATCAAACACCAAAATCTTCTATGACATGCAAGGACATTCTTTTGGGGTTGCCGATTTATTGATATGAGAGTAGATGTTTGTAGAAGATAGGGAAGACTACCAATGTGTACATTTACCTCATGTAAGGCAGCCAGGTACTTATAAGATTTACGAACAGACTCATCTTTCTTGGCGTCCTGTGAAATACCAAAAAAGTAAACAAAAACTGAAACATTAAAGGTGAACATTTGAATGGATTTCCATTTGAATGGATTTAACTTTTTGACTGGAGACTTACCTTAAATACCAGTTCATCGGTTACAGCAAACGTCCTATCAAGCTTTCCTGTAAGGCCATTGATCTCCTTCTGCAGCTCCTTAGTATCTGACAAGATCTGCAATGAACAAAGTTTATTGTAGTTAAACCATTCAAATGTAGTGATGCACCACACGGAGACCCAAGCTTGATCAAATCACACTAGTGTTTGTGGGTCTCAGCTGCAGATGGTTTAGGGAATCCGGTCTAAAACACCTTTGTAATTTCCTCTTTCTGCTTCTTAATGTTGCTGACGATCTCGAGGATCCTCATAGTGTAGGCTGAACGGGACGCATCTTTAGGCAAAGTATCATACTCCGTTATCTGCATCAAGAAAACATGGTGAGGAAGGCTTAAGCACATTCTACTCAACCATGACATACGTCCCTCAACGTGTGCCCACAAAAATCTGTTTTTCTTCAATAAATGCAAGTAAAGAAAAATGTAAATAAAAAGCCTTTTCCCTACCAGCTGCTTGTACAGGTTCTCCTTTTTTTTGGCCTCCTCAGCAGACTGCCGGATTTTATTATGGAGCTCCTTGATTTCACTCAACTTCCTGGAAGACTCCATCTAGTGAAATATTTCAGAAATGGCTTTTTCACCCCAAACCAATTTGTGTACATATATCTTAAGAAAACATCTGTTTTAATCAATAACACCAGTTTTATAGTGTCACAGTGAAACACTGCCGTGAATATACACCTTTACTGGACAAAGTATAACCGACTGGCTGTACCTCTCGGTTACTGCACAGCTCTTTGAGACGGCGGTGTTCATCAATAAGTGGTGCCCTATGTTTCTCCCATTGTGAGGCCAAGTGAACGACTCTCTTAGCACTCGCCTCCACCAGGCTCTGAAACACACAGTGGGTCTGAATGCATCAAAAACACAGACTAGTGTATTTACATTGATGGATTATGAGCATGGCTCACATACCTGTAACTTGACCAGGTTGTTCTCAGCATCTGGTAGAAGGTCAATGGTCTGTTTCTTCACCCTGACTGTGTCCTCCTTCTCTGAATTGCTCAACTCTCTCTGTTTCAGCTCATCCGAAACCTAGCAAACCACATGTACGCACACACAAAATGTACATGTTATACAACCACATATTGGTCTCAAACTTTTTTTTAATCCATGTCCCTTATTGATAGTAAAATCGCTCAAGCTCTTGTACACAACACTCAGCTGGGCCTGATGATTCTGATAAAGAACGAGGATAAACACAGCCACCAACCACAGGATAATCAAACTGCTTACTCTCTTACAGCGACACTCTATCTGAGGTTACCAGTTCAAAACAGGCTTTTTGGAAACTGAGACTAAGGTTCACTATTGAAAACCAAGTCAACAGCATTCTTGCCCTTACTGATACCAAGACCAAGGGTGTTTATGTGCACTTCAAGAAACAACAGCCATCAACATCCTTGGCTTTCCTCTGGAAAATGTCAGCAGCTCCAGATTTTCGGGTTGACGTACTATGTGTAATTCTACCTTCTGTTAAGTCCAGTAACAACCTTGCTTGACTTGTTGTACTGGCTTTACAAGCACTGTGCTTCAGCAGTAGCAGTATGGTCAGTAGCAATCTGTTACAGTCACTTCCCTAAAACTATGTTCTGTTTTCAAGGTGTCAATATGTTTTTTTTTATATAATTATTCATTTTAAAACTTGTACATGTACATTTTTAAGTTCAAGCCTGCAACAAGTTCAATGTTGCAGGACTCCATGATTATCTTAGATGATGAACGCACATGGTCTAGATCACAGCATTTGTGGCATATGGCTGCTTTTCAGAGCCGTCATTACCTGATGAATGGACACCGTGAGCTGTCTGATGTCTCCGCCCACTGCTTCCATTTGAATCGACAGCTGCTGCAGTTGCTGCTGGAGGGCAGATAGCTCCGCCTCCTGCTTGGCCTTCAGGTCCTCCACTGTTTGGTGTGAACTGGGAAGTATACTTGCTGCTGCTGCCATCTGTTGGGCAGCTTTCTCAGGTTCCTGGGAAACAAAAATATTTAGAGTATGTTGGCGTACCACTGAGAAAAGGCTGTGACCTTGGATAATGACTTTGGGCTGCATCTCGAAGTCACAGGAGCACCTCTAAACCACAAGTCAATTTTTATTGCCTGTAACCTTAGAGTAAGATAAAAACAGCTGGACTCCAGGGAACAATCATAAATCTTTTAGCAAACCAGCATGGTCCATGTTGCTGCATACCTGTGTGAAGGTGAATTTCTCAGAATGGGTGAAACGACTTCCTTTGGTCAGGATGCCTCCCCCTGTGGTGGTCCCACCAAAGGAGTTCAGTAAGTCAGCGAGGTCAGAGGTCGAGCGAGTGGCGCCGTGTGTGTCAGGCCGGGGCTGGGCGGCCGCCCTCAGCTGCTCCTCGATTCGCTTTTGCAGCCGCGTCCGTTTCCTACAGCGGTACTCCTGTTGCAGTGAGAGGGCTGAGCTCGACAGAGATACATGTTTCACTGTTATCAGTCCTTTCGGAGATGTTACATTTTCAATATTTCCTAGAGCTCCACACTTTCTAATTCTACACTCCTCAATAAATCCCCCTTGCACTGTTCAGACTAAAGGCAAAACGTGTCAGATGGTGCTTGTTGACTTTGGGGCACAGTTTCCACAGTTCAGTTAACTGGCCAATGCATAGACTTAAAATGTAGTGAATACCGAGGTGAGGTGTGAAATGTCAGCACAGGGAGGCAGCAGGCCAACCAAGGCAAACCTACATGCTGAATGTCACATTAGCATGAGGGACATGACTGTGTATCTCACTTAACTTGTCTGCCTGTCTTTAACTCCGACTGTGGAGGACAAACCCAAGTATGTTCTTACAAAGATCTGGGACTCAAGCTACTTTGGCTACTGATACCCACTTCCAAAAAATTCATTATAATGACCATGTTGGTAAACCAATGAAAATTAATCAATGAGGGTCTTGTAGGTGCTATCATGAGAACGGGTAACTCATAGTTTTGTTACTCCCCTGTGCTGGTAGGGTGAGGTAGTGATGGAGCCAACCTCAGGAGTGAGCCTGGACAGAAGGCCTTGACTGTTCCATTCATTCTCCCACTCCTGAGCTGCACTGAGTTCTGACGCATGGTTTTCCAGCAGAGAGGCAGGCACAGAGGCATGCTGGGAAAGCTGGGACGTCACAGGCAGCAAATACTCCCTCCAGTACTCCTTCACCTCTGAGAGGAATTTATAAGTGGCATTACTGTACTGGCTGTAAAGGTGTTGAGCAGGATAGTAACAGCAGGTGTGCCACAAGCAGTTATACCTACCATTAGCCTGTTTCTTGGTGGGTGCCTTCAGAGAATATGGCAGACTCAGCAGCTGGGCAGAGAAACTATGACAGGAACCTGGACTCTGAAGATGAAAATTATTACTATGAGTAACCAGATCAATACACATCACATCAACCTGGTTAAAACCAATTTTGATTAAGAAAACAGGCGTTAGAATATAATAACCAGCTTCTTTGTTTTTTGCAAACTATACAAATGCACAAATGAATGTACACTTCTGAAATATATTTAAATTCATAAATATACTTTGAGTTTCCCATGAAACAGTCATGAAGGCTGTTTTCTCTTACATTTACTTAAATAACTGCATTAGACTTTTTAAAAAGCCGCAGCACCATGTCAGTGTACCAGTGTACCTGTGTCTTACGATGGAGGGGCAACCTGCAGGATGGGGGCAGCCAGGGCAAAGCCAGCTGGATTTTAATCTGGGCTGCAATGGCTTTATGAAGGAGAGCAGACTTCCCTGGGAGGGGAGAAATGAGTTAGGAAGGATGGCCACGAGAAAGCACAAAGCTGACTGTAAATCTGGAAGTTTCTTTTTAGTCATTCCAGACATGCCAGACTTCCTAATATCAAGATGCAACATGCATGAAATGATCCTGTAATCAGGAAACATCAGGCAGCTCACAGTGACTTTGACTTTAATAGCTATGAAGCTATAGCTTTGAAAAAAATGTTTTTGTACAGTTTGCACTTGGTGGGAACCCAAATAAACCAATTTGGCTAAAAATGAAACAATGGTGTCTGACTAAAAAACAATGGAGTAAAAAAAAAACATCAAAACAACAGTTACACAAGAATGTTGTTATAGTCATGAATGGAGTTGGTTTTGGCTTTTTCCCAAAAAGAAAAACAATACATTTCATATAGAAAAAAGTATCAAAAAGTCTATTTATGTCAAAGTTGCATACCAACATCACTACTCTGCCTAAAATGGAGCTGAATGGGAAATCCTCCAAGGGCCCTTATTCAAAGGGATTACCCATGAACCCATTCTGTATCACAAATAGAACCCCACTTTTGGATGATCTTAATTTGGAATACCTGCTGGCTGGTCTGAGGCCTCTGCACTCTCTCTAGGCAGTTTTTCCACGAGAAACATGAGCAATGAGCGGATCTCAGGTTCATTACTGTACAGAAACGTCTGGTAGCCAATTTCTCCCTTATATCCCAAGTCCTACACAAGAAACATCAACAGTCTGATTCTTTGAAAAAGGTTGAAATTATGTAATTGATGATACAAAATAGAAAATTATTATGCATTTATAAACAGTGTGATTTAGAGAGAATTCTGCCATGATTAATTATACTTCTTGTCCTTTATTTGTGCTGAAAAAACATTTGTAAATTAAAATAAAAATAAAAAATCTTAGATTTTTACCAATTTTAAATGTATACAATATTAAAGAACCGCAAAATGTGATGTAGAAACCTGTCAGTGCAAATGTTGAGACACTGGAGATGCTCGTATTCTCCTGTTCCTTCTCACTGACTGCATGGCCAGAAAGCTGACAATACCTACTGTATGTACATGCTATATAAACTACAAACCCTGTGTATTTCATGTTAAAGATTTTAGTTCAAGTTAAATATTTTCTTGTTTCTACATTTTGATTTTTTGATTGATTTTTTCTTTTTATCAGACAAAGAAGGAGGGAACACTTTCCTTATTCTCCATCAGTGTATTAAGATGTTAAACACAGCACAAGCCAGATTCAAATAAATTCAGATCTGGAAATTCTGCATAAACCTAAGATAACTAAAAACTAAAGAGTTCTGTGCAGTCTGTGAGCCGTTTTAAAACAACATAACTGCAACCTACATGGCCCAGAATTCAAGGAGCATACAGTGGAGCCAAGGTTCCCATCTCTCACCTGGCAGGCTTGGGCCAGGCTCATTCCAAGCCTGAAGCGGGCTGACATGCCAGGAGGCAGTGAGGGGGACAGGCCACTGCCTAAGGCTGGGTCGATCACACGCAGGCATCGCACAACCACCTCTACTATCAGCTCACTGGAAAACTGCTTGACACTCTGCACACTGTCATCTATGTCTCTGTGGGTAAGAGGGCATACAATACACTGTATTAACAAGAAACACCTATGAGAGTGAGAGAGAGAGACAGATAGACAGACTAAAGTAGGTGGATGCAAAAAAAGAAAAGAAAAAAAAAACAGACACACAGGAATCTGAAGGAAAGTTTCCTCCATCATGTAATGCATGCCCCCTCCCCTCCTCAAACAAACACATTTCTTAATGTCTTGTATAGAAATAAAAAAGAAAACAGACACCAAAACAACGGAATCATATGACGGTTAAAGAGGGACGCAACCTGCTGATCACTGATGTCAGAGCAATTTGGAAATTCTACAAAAAGCGTGAAGTTAAACCCATTGCAACTTACGTGCCAGTTTGTCTTAGAGAATGGATTAAAATCCTATCAACTTCTTCCATTTCTGAAAGAGATTATATTTAAAGACAAAACCTTCTAACGTTTCAAGTGACTCCACTACGGGCAACCAAATGAATATCATATGGTTCCTCGCACACTATTGCTGATCAGGCATTAGCATTGCCTATATTCTAAGGTTGTATGGGGTTGCTAACTAAGACGTCAAGGTAAACAACTGGCGATAACGAACTACAGATACGATCACCGAATACCCATTTGGATTTCGAAATATTGCTCCCAGCGATGCGCAAGGCTCTTTACAACACTGTTGGAGCAAGTGACATAGTAAGAATACAAGCCTTTTGCGTCTAGTCTCAAGATTCTGGTAAAAGTGAAAAGGAAGTCATATGCTAGGAGTGCCCACCGAAGCGAGTGACGGGATATGTAGTTTTGCAATAACTCAACAGCTGTAGGCATTACTTCAAAATGCTCCAACAAAACTGTCTTTCCCACAAGCACCTTCTATTCAAGACGCGTGACTAAGTATGACGTTTAACACGTGCGCACAGATTTTTAATAGACAGTTTTGTAACCCAAACGATTACAGAAGTAATAAAGAACACGAACATTTAATATAATTACAGGAAAGATAAGTAATTGTTCGGAACGGAATAGAATAGTAACATGAAAAAAAATATTAATGCTACTATATTAGTGCAAAACGGTTTGTTGAGTATTGAGCTTTATTTTTGCTAACGATCAATGACTTTGTAAATTAACATAAATCTTTTTTTATTTAGCTATTAGGAATAAACCTTTGCAAAGAAGTGCAAATGTTGAAGATTGGAAAAAGGAACGAAGCTACACTGTTAATACTATTTTTAAAAGCCTACGCATTTCGAAGACTTTTGTTTGTGTTTTCTTCATATTTACTGGTGCAGTAAAGCTGTTGAAAAAGAATGTGAGTCAGGTGTCGTTCTATGAAGATGTGTGTGATGAATCATATTTTAGTGGCCACAGGTTTTCTGTGGAATAGCTATTATCTGATACCTGTGTTCTGTTGACAAACCAATTAAGCACTACATTCAGTCATATATTTCCTGTTGTGTTACCATGTTTTCATAGATGATCTGCAATAATCTAATATACTAAAGACTCACACGATTTACTTTGAAGAAAACGACTATAGACACATCCCTTAGCAGCTATAACTTGCACATATGCCATCTTTTCTTATATGAACACTTTTTGTTTATTTAGGCATTCCTCAAAAATTCAAAAAGTAAAACATTATTTACTAGCATCTAGCATGAAAGATGATCTGATTCATTTGAAGTTGATTGCTGCAAAAATGTACCCAAAGTATGAATAAATAACATCTGTGTTAACCTTGGGGGGGGGGGGGGAGTATTTATAATTCCCCAGAAATTGAACACTTAATGTTTACTTAATTGAAAATTGAACCAAGTTACATCAAATATAAGAACAATTTTATTCTAAACTAAATGTAGCCTAATTATTCAGTTTATATGTGTCATCCTGTATCAAACTGTAAGAGCAGAAATCTGAAATTCTATTCTCAGATGATTATTACTCTGACACATTGTTTTCAAACCTAAGGGGATATCAGCTGAATATTTTAATGTATAATATTGTTTCTTTGTTTTACTGCATGACCAACTGTCCAAAGTTAACAGTGTTGATCTGGCAAAGTTGAAGTATCATAATGATTCGTTCAAAGACCTGCAATTAAAAAATGGTAAATACTAGAAAATTGTGATTCTTCACTATAACTTGTGTTTTCTCCAAAGCACATGCAAATCAGTGAAAATAGTTTAATCTTTATTTGATAATATATTCATATGAAGTTCATACATTAACTTGCAGTAATAGATCACAGAAACATCAATTTATTTTAAAATGGGTTAACTATTAAATAAAAAGACTGGCCATGACCATAATCAACATTTTGACTTGGCTAAAGACCAATAGATACTCTGTCCTGTTTTAGCTTGGTCTGCAAGTGACTTACCTAGTATGTGTGACATCACAAGAAACTTGAGACTGCAGTAGTGAACAGCCCTCCCTTTCAGCCTTTTTCCTGAACACATGTGCTTCCCCCTTGCTCTCTCACTCCCTTCACTGGATCCACAGTGTCCTCTCTCCCTTGGCTCTACTTTAGGTCTTTTCTCAGTTGGGGAAAAAACAACAACCAAAAAAAACAACAACAAAAAAACACCTGAAAAATACAAAGCAACATCTCAACACCTCAAGCAAGAAAACTTCTCAGAGAATGCTTTATCTCTTCTGCCTCTGAGAAAGCCTCAATTGCAACTTTAAAAGGTGAGAGGCTCCTTTGTTTTTAGAGCACCATATTGTGCTAGGGCACATGGGCCATAAAACCAGCTACTGTTTTTTGACAGGAGTTTGCTTTTTTGAGATATTACTGTTCACCTATATATTTTAGAGGATAATTATTGTCCCCAGTATATCTTTACACGGTAATGTGTGTGAATGAGTGTGTGTAGTGAAGGAGTTTAAATAGTTGGACTATTGTTTCCAGAGATCCATGGTTTTGGGTTCTTTCTGTTAACTGAGTGAGTGAGGCATTTTCAAAGAATGAAAATTACAGAAAAACCGTTGTGGTGGGGTGAAATAAATACTCTGGTAATCTGTACTATATAT
>JAOYMR010000021.1:2453824-2477994 GCA_025802075.1 Tenebrosternarchus preto
TATGTATATATATGTTCTAAGGCTAATTTTTTTAGACTGTATTTTTGTAAATGTAGATTCTGATCTGCGTTTGTTTATGTTGGTTTGAATAATGTAAGTGAAAAGAAAGCTAAAGAGTGCTACCACACAGTAAAGTACAATTTTTTTCTTGGTCTCTTTTCCACTCCGCTCTCTGGACCTTCAGGCGTTCTCTGTTGGTTACTGGTAGTCTAACTCCTAAAAAATGTCTAACAAAAGTCATGCTTCCTGTCCTGAAGTTGTAATGTATATTTAACATTTTTATGGAGGCTAACAGATACACTTTTAACTAAGATAACTTTTGAGAATACATTTAATAATAGCACAACATGTTTATTTGACTTTTCAGCTCTTTCTAACTCGTACTGTGTTGCTCAAGCATATTTTTAGTGCTAAAAAAAGATAGAAAGTAGACTAGCTGTGCTTTTTCACTGTTTGTCCAGACTGTCTCCACTGTCTGCTCGAACTAAATTAGGACCATGCCAAGTTGAACGAATGTCTTGTGTTTCCAAAAGAAAAACTAAAAGGCTCAAAATCTTTTACATAACCTACATTTATGCCTGTATGGACAGCTTAAAACTAGTCCGATATCTTTGAGTAGTATTTCCCACTTCTCAATCATCACAAGGGAATAAATGGATGAACTTAGCAACCTCCTTGGTTTATCGATACCCATTTGTGCTTTTATACGGTCATCTGATATTACTGCAAAAAAGAGATGTGTCTCAAGGCATTAGCGGCCGAATCAGTGAGAAAAAGCACCAAATGGTGAACAATGGAATTAAACTATGGGACTATTATGTTAATTAGTAGTTGTTTAGAGTGTAAATTTAACCACAGCAAGTTGCATGGTAGTGTCACATGCTGGTAATGTTCATTTCTGCAGGGCTCATGTGGGTGGGAGCACACAAAACACAACCTGATGTTGCTGTAGTAAATCCTGTAGAAGTGTAAGTAGTGACTGGCAATTGCATAATTTTTACAACCTCTAGCATGGTTTTAAATTATGCCATTATTACATATTACACATATTGTACATATTACAGCGGTCTAGGTGTTGGGGTTTAAAGAAACTGAACTGCATTTGTAATCATAAAATATGTGGTATTCACTTATCAGAGGAAATCACTATAACGTGGAAACCCAGTGGAATGCAAATACTTTGTTTTTCCTGGAACTCCTAGTGGAATTGCTGAACTGAAAATGTTACCTAGACAATTGATTCGCATCAAGTGGCTTCCTACACTGGTTAGTGCGGATGTCCTGGTCATATTGAACCTCCTCTGTTATGAGCATGGAAGTTCAGCGGCTGCACAGAGAACATGAGGTGCTGACAGATGAGGTACTGTGTAGTGTGCAACAATGGCTCAAATGCTACCATCATAACTTAACATAATAGTTGTTCAGCCAGTGACCCTTCACAGATAAATACGCTCAAAGAGCATTTTAAACATTGTTAAACTATTGCCCTGCTACCCATTCAGTTTGGTTTTAGAGTAACAAATTGTAGAGGGTATCTTTCTTGGTTAGCTGAGGCATGTGCTCACGGCCACGTCTGGGGCCCCAGGGTTTCAGCCAAGGGAGAAACTGCACTTTTGCGTGAGTAATGATGAAATTCAAGTAGGGGCATGTCTAGTACACTACTGCCATTAGCATAGAAGCATTTCATAGGGTAAAGTGCCTTAAGTTTGGGCTTTTTAACCATTTTTTGTGGAGTTTACTCTGTGTGTCTGTATGTGTGTGTGTGTGTGTGTGTGTGCTGAGCAGAGGCAGTCTTTAGTGAGCTAGTGTCGTGTTAGCAAAATGGGTGGAGAGCTCACATAGTTGTTCGACTTGAGCAGCTGGTTGATGTGGCGTGCGTCAAATGATAGCAGCACAGTGTGTGAGATCAGCCCCTCCCCTGAAACGTTTGTGTGTCATGTACCACAATGTCTGCTTATCTGTGAAGCTGAATATAAGCTTTTGGTTTATTTGTGTTTGGGCCCCGTGCTATAAGTACTACAGTTAGTACAGTTAACACAACAAGAAGTGCTCACATGGGCCGATGTTGAAGAATTTATAGTAAGCAATTCTCCCTGCTGAATTATAAAGTTAAAAATCTGTAGAAGGAAGGACAGGGCTAAAGGGTATTACTGCACTCCCCTCCCCCACCCTCTTTTCTAACCTCTCACTACTCCTATTTCACAAAATGTTTCGAAAGGGTGCTAAGATGGTTAAACAAATAGCACACCGAGTGTCCAACTCTTTGGGGCCATTAATTGTCCCCGTTAATTGCCAGTTCACTTTTGAATAATCATCTGTGTACCTCTAGTAATTTGCCATAGGGGACTGCAGGTTTGGACTGGTTTCTTTTTACACTTAAGCCAGTTTATCACTGGGAGGTGGGGGGAGGGAACAAGGGTGGTATTGCATCATGAAAATGTCCTTTCGCTTCACACCTTTCAGGATAAAATCCTAGTAGACGGAAGAGCGACAGTTTTTGGCTGGCATAAGCAGAGATTTATGACAGATGGTTTTTGAGTTGGAGTGGTTTCTGGTACATACACAAGAAGCCAGCCAGGTTTTAATAAGCCTGCATTTTCCAGATAGAATACATTGACAACAGTCATCAATTCCATGTATGCTTAGGCAAAATAAACAATGAAGTCCAGAAGTAATCGGATAGTGACTCAGTTTAGGTTGTTTTGGCTCTGAAATCCAGCACACTGAATTTCACTCTGCCATTCGACTGTGCAATTAAAGTACACAGACAGTTGAGCACAACATGTACAATGTAGCAACAACTTTTTACACAGTCACGTTTTGAGGATAGCAATTGGACAACTGGCTTCTCAATTGTTTCTTGGTTGTTTGTTGTATTATTGGTTCCTGAAACAGAGAGCTAAGCATCTGGAATTGATTCAAAAGGTGATGCTTGCATCTGTAGTTCATTGTTGTTGTTTCTCAGTTTAAAAGAGAAAAGATCGACTATTTGGTACATGAAGAACCACGTTTCAAACATGGGACTGTTTAGCCACCAGCACAGTTGAATGGTTTATTTTTGTTAATCATGTGCAGGGCAATGCTACATTATGAATTCTGGAGTGAACAGAACTATCTTACTGGCTCAGATCTAAACAAATGCCTCAAAATTGGTTGGCACCTAACCTTAAAGCAGGACAGTGATCTGAAACATACTATTAAAGCAACTCTAGAGTTTACCAGGACCAATGAACGTGTGTTTCACTTACTGAAGACCAGGCTGAAACCAAAGCCTCGCTAAACAACCAGAGCACCACCAAGAAACAATCCTAGTGTCTGTTCATTTCAAATCCTATATGTTGGAATACAGAGCCCAGACAATAACAACTGTCATTCTCAGTTATGCAGGATACATATTAAAATAGTTATCATTGGATTATTTTGAGCTTCTTATGCTTTTATTGTATTTGTTATGAGTATGTCAGCAGGATATACTATAGAAGGGTTTTGAGTATAGCAAAAGTCACAATAAAATATCTATTTTATTTTCTGTGAAATATATATACATCTTTTATTCTAGGAATGAAATCTTTTTAGTCTATTCAGGTTCCTGTATGTTGTTCACATTAGTGTAGAGAATTGTATATGAAAAACAGATAACACGTCATGTAATCTGTTTATATAAATAGTAAATAATGTAAATAATGTTTATATAGAAAAATGAATTAAATGTCTGGCATACCTGGGATAATGGTTGTCAGTGAACATGAAATACACTTCTCATCAACTTGCATTGTGCTTTTAAAGTGATAATATTTCTGTAAACATACATAATATAAGACACTATAAGTGAGAATGTAATTTTACCTGCTCTGTTCTTTATAACACCAGCCTGTATCAATTATGAACTAAACATCTCAGTCTGAGTTTCATAGTTTATAGTTCCTAGAACAGATGCATTACATTGCTGTATTACTTTTCAAATGTGTTTACTGATACCACAGCAGACATTCTATTAAGTGTAAGTCACAAATCTTTTTTTTTTTCTTTTTTTTAAATAGCTGAAACTGATACCTTCCTTATAGGAAGTTATTTCTGTGATATATTTAGATTAATTAAACTTAAGCCGTACTAGATTTATAACCCCATGTTATTCCTTGTTGCTGAATAATATGAGGAACTTTTTTGCCTTAATTTGATCATTTAGAAAGAAATGGAAGAGCTTCACATTTTGCAGTTGTGGTTGTACCAATTCCAACAATGCTTCTTTGGTAATACAGGGACACACGCGTTCACGTTTATTTGTGTGTATGGAAAGCCTTGCATGTGAAGGGCCATATGTTAACATTATCCCACTAAAGCAAATTTATCAAATGTACTGGACGTCATTCTCCAAGGCTGAGATGAGAAAGGAGAGTAGGAGTTGCAGCTGGCAGGCAGTGCTGGCTGCACTCCAGACTCTCCAGGCTTGGGAGCCACGTATCCAGCTCAAGTACCCGGAAAAATGCTGGACTGCGTGAGTGTGAATTTCATATCAAACAACGATGTGCTGTGTTGAGTTTTCCCACAGCTTTTCTCGGCGTCTTACCACCACACGGTTTGATGCTTGTCTATATTTTTGGTCAGAAAATAACTTGAGAGAGGGCGTTTTATTTGTTCTGAGAGTAAAGGTGATCTTTGTCATAGTTTTCTGAGGACCTACAAAATAATTCACATATGCCCAATAAAGCCGTTTTTTGCTTGGTTCCTCTGGCACAGCTGTTGGCATTAGCTTTGAGTGTATCGAGATAATGAATAACATGATAATGAATAACATGATAATCCAGTGTAAAATCCCATGGCCTTTTTTATTTTTTTTTAAAAGAGTAAATCAGTACTTTTCTAAATTATACCTTTGCAATACATTTCTCATGACCTTTTTAATATATGTCTGACATTTAACAGCTCCCACAGATTGAGGTTAATATGTTCCCCTCAGGCCTAGGAGTCATAGCAACTACGTGAACAAGTATCCTACCAGAGCCTTAAAGGAAAAAGGGTCTAATCATTTCATTTATCAACTTATGCTTTCAAAGGTGTGGTAACACAAAAAGAATCGCTGTCACACCTCTTTTGTAAAAGCATGTCTCTGAAAAATATACCACATATAATATATTACATATTATTATATTTTTACATCAGAGTACTAGGCAAATATAAAAAAAACAAGAGTGCTATTGTAAAAGAGCCCTAAAGTCCCAAATCTTTACTTCATATATGTTGTTAGCATGCAACATATATCTGCTGGAACTCGCTCAGTTCAGAATGGCATTGCATGATGTCTGTCATTATGGAGAATAAAAGTCATAGACCTCTGCTCACATTTTCCAACCAGCTGACTCCAGTTCAGCATTTCAAGGTTGATTTGCCTTCAATTTCCTATGACTTTTTAACATTTTTATTGGTGTTTTACATTTATTTAAACATGTATCTCTGTTTGTTGTTGGTTGAATGGTGAATTGAGTGACTAATGTACAGGAGAAAATAAAAATAAATAGTTACTGTCCCCAGAATGGGGTTGGAGGGAGGGGTGGCCAAGGAATATTTGTCTGGGCATTAAAATAAATAAATAAACATTTCTATGACGTGAAAAGAAAACTGATTATCATCCGTTGATTTATAGACCTGCCTACTTTACGTTGAACAAATTCTTGGAAAGCTCAATTCATGACACACAGCATTTTTTAAGGACTCTATTAATCTGGCATTTAAGATGCATTAGGAACAAAAAAACGAAACCATGAGTTATGCCGTGTTGTGTTTTATTCTTCAGAGAGTCTTTTGAAATCGATGATATAAGAAGCAAAAGAACCAAAGAAAAGAACCAAAGAACAAAAGATGGAACTTCAGAAACTATCAAACGGACACCACCATGAGTTTCAGCATATGGAGGATGGGTATAAGCTCCTTTTGTTTAACTTGGATGTGTAACTATGCATAGCCATTGTTAGCAGGGTAGTTTTTTTTTCACATGCAGATCAAGCAGACTTAGAATGTATAGGACACACTTTAATTAGAGTTTCTTCACATTTCATTACTGCACACTAGTGTCATTGTTGTACTAATAAGGTGTTATTGTGTTTGTGTATCTGTTTCTGTTTGTGTATTTGTTTCTGAAGGATTTTAACAACAGATGATACAAGACAAATAATAATCAAATAAATAAATTTTTTGCAGTGGAACTGCAAAACATTTTATTATAAATGGGCAACATCCCCCACCATTTGGCTTTATATACATAATGGTGCATTAGTAAAGTGCTCTGTTAGGTTTGGATTTATAGATATATTAAATCTATAAATCATATCAATAAATACCTTTGCTTTTTAAAGCACTTTTTAAAGCTTTTATATGAAAAAAGAAATATTTGTCTTGGCTATGTGATTTAGTATAAAATGTAAATTCTAAATAAACATAATTTAATGAATTCTAAAAAATGGGAGAAAGCATCAAAGAGTCAAAGAAATATCTCCTCAAAGAGTTCCAAGAATAAGGGCAATCCATGAGTTCCTAGTATGGAATGTGATGACTCAGGGAAAAGAATGTAATGATTTAATGCAGAAAACATGGCTCAAAGTCACAGTCTAGGTGAGGCCCTAATTAAAGAAGATTAAGAAGCCAGGTACAAAATCTAAATAATAGTGAGAATAATAAAGAGAGAATAATAACAATTGAAAATACTTGTAGTCACTTGAATTCCTAGGGCTTTGTAGAGGCAGGATGTCTTTGTAGTCCATGGTGAATGCAGAAGCTGCAGAACAGGGTTATGGGTAGGCTAGTGATCAGAAGGTCATGGAAGCTAAGTGCAGATAGGGGTTCATGATGAAGAATGTAGCAAAGGACTATTAAATCAGCAGCTGATGCTAATGGTGTCCTTTTATCTTTTTTTTTTGGAAATATGCAGATCGTCACCAGAGCAAGAGGAATTTTTGCCACATAAAAGCAATGGGAAAAAAATCTCTCAGTTTACAGATGTAAGTGCAAAGTTGTAGTAGTGCTAGTGCATTTTCTATCCCCAGCATGTATTCATTTTTCATGCTGGTGCCATAATACTGAGTCTTATTTTTCACATCTCTTGTAGTTTGAAGGGAAGACCTCGTTTGGAATGTCTGTGTTTAACCTTAGCAATGCTATCATGGGCAGTGGAATCCTGGGCCTGGCTTATGCCTTGTCCAACACTGGCATTGTGCTTTTCCCGTGAGTATTTCCCATCCAATCTTCAGTTCATTCTTATTTAAAACAAGATGACAAAATACTACATTTTAATGTCGGATCATTTTGAATTTCAGAGGTCTGGTCGAAGTGTTCCCCTCACACACATCATAACTTGTGATGTTATGTGAACTTCAGCTATACATTTTCCTAAATCAGTTACAGGAAGAGTCAACCACATATACTGTATGAGCTATTTTCAAACTGTACTCTCTGACACATTGCTATGTGGTGGTATATGCTGTAAAATGTAAGATGTTTATTCAAGAAGGTTTCATTTTAGGCTCGCAGTTGCTGCTGTGTAGGTTTTCAGTCAGAGCTTGTAGTGTGCAGTTCACTCTTAATCCCAAATAAGGATTACAGTACACAGAATTAGTCATCACAGTTCGAATGAATAGTTTTCTACTTCAGACATTTGTTGTTAAACAAACTGGGAATGGCAAGGTGCATATGGAGATCAAATGACCTGTGACAAGATTCTAAATCACACACACACACACACACACCTTATTTTATGGCCCTACTATGACAGAAGATAAAATCATTTTACTCACAAAGCGATATTTGCAATTTTGGTAAAAGACACATGGAAATATATTTGTTTCAGACTTAAATAGTTTCATTAGAGCTAATATGACTCAAGCTTTTTCCCTATTCTCCTCATAAGTTTGTATTTTATTTTAATTCTTTTTTTTTCTTCTTTAACAGAATCTTGTTGACATGCATCGCTGTCCTTTCCTCTTACTCTATCCATCTCCTGCTGAGGAGTGCAGGGGTCGTTGGTAAGGCAAGGCTACAATCATGCAGGTGTGCTCTCAGGAAAGGTTTCAGCCATGCAGTAGCTGATTGCTTTTCTGTTGTGGGCAGGTATACGTGCTTACGAGCAGCTCGGAAAGCGAGCACTCGGACACACCGGGAAAATACTGGCTGCTGTTGTGATAACAATGCATAACATTGGAGGTGAGTTACTTATTACATATTAATGCAAATTGCTAATTAATAGACTCTATGTCTGCTATAGGCCAAACATTGTACTGCATGGCTTTCTGCACTGATTTCAGCTAGCCCAAATTAGACCATGCTTGTCTCGTCATAGAGATACTCCACAGAGACAGAAAGACAGCTCAGCTCTATAAATAAGCACAGTGCAAATAATGAACAAGGGCATGGATTTTTTCCAGATGACATCTAAATAAACTTTGGCGGTACTGTTGTGATAGAGATACTATGTCCGACAAACTTCAGTGTTAGTTTAGCTTCCTCCACTTCACTCAGGCTACTTTTCAGCCAGCAGAACTGACTGTGGGCACATTTGCTAAAGTGATATGAGCATTCGCTGAATCTCATATGACATGTTAATGAGGCCTTTGTTCTGAGCCATGGAGCCAGTGTTTTATTTTCTTAGCAAGTTGCACTTCTCTGTGATATTCATCCCCTAAACATTACAACACCACTGACACTTGTCTACTGTACAATATATACAGTTACAGAATTTGCACATTGGACAGATTTATGTAATATCATGTAGATGCACTTATGCACTTGTATTATTTGTATTTATGAGATCAGTTAAAGTGAATTTTCCTGCTATACAAAGACAATGACATGTCTATCTATCTATCTATCTATCTATCTATCTATCTATCTATCTATCTATCTATCTATCTATCTATCTATCTCAGCGATGTCCAGCTACCTCTTCATTGTAAAATCCGAGTTACCTTTGGTCATCCAGGCCTTTTTGGGCCTTCATCACAGCACTGGGTAAGTGAGGCAAGAGAGGAAATGTTACTCATGCTCTTCTTAACCCACATTTAAACGGCTAAAAAATGAAGCAAAATGTGTGCCAGGTACTGAAGCTGCCGTTACGTAACACCCTACTGCCGTTACGTAACACCAGAACTGATGACGATGCCTCGCGTCACGTCGGGTGCAGAGTCATTTGTCAGATGCACTGATAACAACATGCTACAAATTGTCCTGAGGTTTATCTAAACCCACAGGACCTCCCACCAATAGCCACTGTAGTAATAATATTGTGAAAAGTTTCAAAACCGAGCCCTTTAACTGCATGGAGTGGGGACATTATTTTCAATTTGTCTCTGTTTAGGCAGTGGTTTCTGAATGGCAACTATCTGATCATCATTGTGTCCATTTGTATTGTTCTGCCACTGGCTCTGATGAGGCAGCTTGGTAAGTCAGTCTGTCCACACATAAATGTTCAACATTTACAGTTTTGCTTCCTGTTCTCTGTAATGCTGTTCTTTATACTAACACATAGTCTGCACCAAGATAAAATATATTTTCAGAACTTCTTATGTTAAATACATTACAGCTTTGTGTAGTAAACCTTAACTGTGAAGTTTGCTCTTTTGTATAATAATTAATAAGAAAAGAATATTTATAGTCAGAAAAAAATACTTATAGAGAGCAATGCATCCTCACAGGTATGAAGTGCATAGTTGGCAGAACATGAATAGAATACAGATGGCAGAACAGAATAGAAGTTTACAAGAAGCCATAACTTAAGAGCAGGCTCTATTAAACCTCTTAATACAAGTGCACCTTAAATGCTAGGTTGTCCTTGTACATATCAATGTAAACACTTCTTTGCAAGGTCTGTAAAAGTGCAAGTGTGAGAATACACCGACAAGCAGTAAAGTTGTTTTGAAGTCAAGAGATCTACATCTGAACTACAGAGGGGAAGAGAGTGGCAGGAACCCCTTCTAAGAATTCACTTAGTTTTAAGACTGAAGAAGGAAAACAATAAAGAAAAAACAACTTCAAAACAAAATAATATTTTTTAATTGTTCTGTGATAATGTGCCATCATAATGATGCTTGGTGTGTCCATTATTGTTTTGGCCCTGTAGATGCTGGAAACATCTGTTTTTCTATTTTTTCATCTGATATTATTGATAGGATGGCAAAGAGATTGAATAAAGGAACATTTAATCAAGGCAAAGTCCCACACCATAGGTCTTTCAGCTGAAAACATATATCTGTATATTGTTTCTTGTTAATGGGATGTGTGTTGTTGGACCACAGTTGATGTTGAATAATGTCATGTGCTTATAGGTTATTTGGGATATACCAGTGGTTTTTCTCTGACATGCATGGTTTTCTTCCTCATTTCGGTGAGTATGGAACATCAGAAGATACCTTAAGGAAGTTATGATAGTCAATAATTGCAATGTTGATTTTATGTGTATAGACTAATTAGCAGTAACTAATGCATTTTTAAAAGAAGAAAGGAAAAGAGATAAGATTTAGAACATCAGATGTTTCTCTTTTAAGCTGTACAGATAAACCAACATAAAATTGTTTCCTGGTTGGAGAATGAAAATGATTTGCTTGAAGATATGAGAGCATTGCATGTTCCAGGGCTGCAATAAATTAAATGATTTCTATTCTTGAAATAATGTCTAAATTTCTATGTATTGGACTTCTGGAATACTGGATTAGAAAGATCAAGTGTTTAGACCATGTATAAAGTTGATCAAGTCTAGATAAAGTCGTTATGGCTTTTAAAATCTGCTATCTGACCCCCTCGCCCTTTTCCTTCTCTAGGTCATCTACAAGAAGTTCAACATCGCCTGCCCTCTGGAGGAGTTCAGCAATTACACAGCAGTCAACACCTCTGTAGATGCAGAATGTGTGGCCAAATACTTCACTATCAACCAGCAGGTCAGCAAAACAAAATAATTTTCTCGACATAACTATGACTCATCTGAGTAGGGTCGAAGGCTAGTTACAGTATTTATAGAGAAGACCCAAGCTTAGCAAAGGCTCAGGGCATCGTGTTACCAAAGCAAGTGGTGGCCTGATTATATAGTGACAGTGTGGAAGCTGTCCAGGGCTGCCGCCGTGCACACCGTGCTTTGGGATGAATGACGCCTCGGATGATTCAGCCTAATTTTAGTCGCGCTTGAATTGGCTTACAGACGGCCTACACAGTTCCCATCCTGGCGTTTGCGTTTGTGTGCCACCCTGAGGTGCTGCCTATCTACACTGAACTCCGCAAGTATGTTTCAGAACGCACATAGCAACACAACACCATAGCTGATCACTGTATTACAACACCCTAACCCACAGCAGAACACAATAATGTAACACTCCATAAATTTCATGACTGGTGTTGAAAATCTGAATTTCAGTTACATATCATGTAAGAAAATTCCAAGCAATTTAAACAAGAAAACTGGACACAAGTTACTTTATCCTGATATTACTGTTGTTCTTATCATATACTAAGGAATATAGTATGTATTATAAGTAGTATGTTAGGATGTATGTATGTATGACATAGTAATTCTAGGGACAAAATACTTGCATTGCACTTATATGGGTGCTATTACATTGGTGCTTTGAAAAATGATTTTTGTTTGCTACTTAGATATATTTTGGTAATCTGGTGTATATGTCAGTAGAACATTTATTCATAACTGGTTTCTTAACAGCCCGACAAAGAGACGCATGCAGGCCATCGCCAACGTGTCCATCCTGGGCATGTTTGTAATGTACCTCCTCACGGCCATCTTTGGATACCTCACCTTCTATGGTAAGCCAGCCCTGCTTGATACTTACAATATCTGTAATAATATCTGTACATTTCCATAAGTGTAACTGCATTCATGATTTGTTTCTAGCCTAAACATCAGTTGCCTTACTCAACTTTAAATATAACTAAAAATAGCCCCATTACCTACTTCTTGTTTTTAGTTTACTTAAGCTTAAAGTGATCCTTTCCTCTTGGTTTGATGCAAACAGCAAACACAGAAGCAGAGCTGCTACACACCTACAGTAAGGTGGACCCGCTGGACACTCTGATCCTGTGTGTGCGACTGGCTGTACTGGTTGCCGTCACGCTGACTGTGCCTGTCGTGCTTTTCCCGGTAACAGTACCCTGTCATGTTGGACTTGCACCAGTCATAGGTGGAAATGTTCTTTTGTTTGCTTTTGGTATTTATAGATTATAAAATGTTTGCAGACATTTACGACAGGCCCTGGGCAATGGACAGTTTACTGCTAGGACTGTATCATCCAAATTTACCCAAAATTAGAAATACTGGGGCTCATGCAAGAGTCACTTGTACTAACATTTTCACTCCAATCACAAAATATGATGAATGAATGGATTTTACTGTAGAACGTGATGGACAGTGTGAATACGATGGGTGTTCCTTTCTTTAAGATTCGTCGAGCTATGCTCCAGTTGCTCTTCCCTGAGAAACCTTTCCACTGGGTTCGGCACATCTCCATCGCCGTGGTGCTCCTCTTTTTCGTCAACCTGCTTGTGATCTTTGTGCCCAACATCCGAGACATCTTTGGCATTATTGGTAAGTCCCATAGATGAGGTCTTAAGCAAAAGTTAACAAGATAAGCTGAGAAAATCTGTTTTGATAAACCCATCAATAAGTTTGTGTTAAACTGTATTCAGTATATACTCAGGTGAATGGGGAATGGTTTTTGTGGGTTTTTTTGGAGTAGAGGACAAGCTTGTGATTTCTATCTTTAGGGGCAACTTCGGCTCCAAGCCTGATCTTCATTCTCCCAGGCCTATTCTATATCCGCATTGTTCCAAATGAGCAGGAACCAACATTCTCAAGACCAAAGATCCAGGTGGGTATCGAACCACTGCTTATATAATGCATCATAAGAAGGAAATCATTTGTCTGACTGGAACTCAGCGACAAGCCTCAGAGAAAGTGTCTGTATTCCTTGATCTTTTTCCAGGCTGCCTGCTTCACAGCTCTGGGTTTCATCTTCATGACCATGAGCTTAACCTTCATAGCCCTTGACTGGATCAACGGAGAAAATCGCAGTGGAGGGGGACATTAATTCCCAGCCACAAACACACCGGGGTCCAACATGCCTGCTCAGCAGAAAGCCATCCAACTGTCCTCTCCTGCCCAACTTAAGTTGGAATCTGAGAGGATGGCAATAGAAAAAAAAAACAACCCTAATAGGTTGGACCCATCTTATCTTTGGTCTCTTACCCTAATGAAAGAGGGTAGAACCTGCTTCCCTCCATATTTAAAATTAAGCAGAATCGTTCCGTGGTGGAGGATTTTAGCAGAATATGATGATGTCACATCCTTCTGTAGGAGCTAATCTCAGATGGAGATCCTGCATATGCAGTCACTTGCTTTGACAATCCCTGGAGACAAATGGCAGTTACATTTCTGTTGGAAAGTAGATAAAGATTGTACAAAGTTCCAAAGATCGAAGAACAAGGTGATTTTGTAAAAACAACAGGATAGTTTTATTTTATCCTTTTGAAAAAAATGATAAAATAACAAGGAAAAAGGATAAAAAAACAAGGAAAGAACATGTTCTGTGTTCTTATACAACAATTATATAACTTTTGTTGATGCTGTCTAGTCTTGGTTTAAAGTTAAAGTTACTGTGGTGTGGAAATTAATCACAGTGTCAGTCAGTCAGTTCTAGTACACTACAATGAATGAGGATACATTGTGTAAAATTTGGTTTGGTAGTGGCAGAGGACCTAATCCATGTCTTTCAAGTAAGTCACAAAGTGTAGGATTTTATACCAAAACTGCAAAAAAAAAAAAAAAACCCCAAAAATATGATACATTTTAAACATACAATCAGAGGTTTATAATAATTTCTGTTTGTATCAAATATAGGCTATTGCACAAAGCTGCTAACACTCAAGGATAACCCCTTTAATAGCATTTAAAGTGGCAAGTAAAACAAACAATAACAATGAAAAACTTGTGCCTTAAAAAGTCTTCCTGCGTTCTGAGCTCTGGCTATACATTTTGCAGATTTTTTTTCAGAGTGCAAAATACTTCCAAAGCCTCTCTTATGGTTCCATACTGAAACTATAGGTTAACTGCTCTGAAACCCTTGATTTCAGGGTTTTATAAACTGACTGGACAAATTCTAAATTGAACCGTTCATTTCAACATTTCAACACAACTTCCTTTTGTTTGTTTGTGTATTTAAGATTACATTTCATTTGCATAACAAGTCAGAGGTACGAGAAAGTACAACTTGTTGTAGTAATGGAATTCAACTTTGAACTGATACTTAAAGTGAATTTGTGAATGATTGTCTAAGAAGAAGTTCATTTGTTGTGTTTTAAGGTGTTTATTTATAACCTTGCTTTCCAGATGGCTGTCAATATCAATATCACCAAGCCAGTGGATTCAGTTGTAACTGAGTTACAGTTGGTGATGACTTAAGCTCAGTAATGCGTGTTTATGCCTCACCCATCACTTTTGCAGGATATGCTTCATTGTATTCATGCTGATATTTCTGAGCCACATATAACATGAGAATCAGTGTCCAAATTTTAAATATTGTTTTATGAAAACAATAAGATAGAAATTTATAACAAAAATAGATTTTTTTTTTCCTTTTTATGTTGATATGAGCATCTAGAGCAGTCTAGGTTTTAAAAACAAAACTGAAGGCTATTATGTCATAAATAGATTTTCCTCATGGTCTACGGAAAACTGTGAAACAAATGGTTCTTTGTAAAATACAATTTCAGGAGCAGGAGCAGTCTAATTACTAATCTGTGCCATTATGATGCTAAATTGTCAAAGACAAATCTGAATGCTTGTTCAGTGAAAATCCCCACCCACAAAAATCACATACATTAGCAAGATGGTACAAACACAAACATGGCCTGACTGCTCTTCTTAAATTTAAATTTATTCAGAATTATTTACTAATCTCCTGTTCACTATTAGCCAAGTAACCCCTCTGGACACTTTTACCATCCCCACACCGTATTACTCTCTCTGTAATAAACTGTGTAAACTGTGCACACTGCATTAGTATTCCTGTAGTCAGCTCCACTGATATGCAGTTGAAGTTATTTCTTTGAAGCGCTCCAAGCTGAGGGCACCTTTTTTCTTCATGTACCAGTGTGGCCGTAGCACCCAGGGCATCTCTGGTGTGACCATGAACTGTTATCTGTGTATGTTAGTCCCTCAGCCCCTTGGTCAAGTTTATCTTAAACATGCAGACTATGCCAGTCCTGTTGTTTTGTTGGTTAGTTTTTTAACAGGGCTGTGTCTGTGTACCAGAATGCCTTGTGGGTTGTACTTCCTCAGCTCAGACACCTTGCCTCGATGTTTCTCTTTAACTTGTTAAACAAGTGTTCAAATTTGTGCACTCTAACTTTGCCATCTTTTTTTTTTGCTTTTTCTAACCCCCAATCTAACCCCCAAATGGAAACCATTACAGAATTATTTGCTTTGCCCCAGCAATCCTGCTATGCTTAAATACTGCTAAGAATTCGTGTGTAGTAATGTTGGTATGCTTATTCTTCTCAGCTCTACACATTAAGAGTTATTTAAAGTGCCAATGTTTCATGGAGAGACACTTGAAACTTTATTGTGACATCCAGTGATGCCAAAGATACTTGATGAAGCTGCTCCAGCTTTATTTTGGTTTACTGAACTGGCTCCTGATTTGGTGCTTGCCATTCTCAATAAAAATTAAATTGTAAGTATTAACCATTTTGTGTGATATGTTTTCCTTTGTACTTGAATACAGAGAGAATATAAGCTTGGAATACAGAGATAAGGTATCATTTACTGGGCTAAACCAAGAGATCATAAAAGTTGAAACTCTGGCACTGTAGAAAAGACATATGATCTACAGGATTTGCTAGTCCCAGAAGCTGCTGCGGTTGTTTTTTGTGCTTCTTTTGTGGTAATGTCAGTGTCACACTTGAGTTTGTATGACCTGGTAGTCCCCAGGGACTTCTAAGATGCAAAGGTACTGCAGTGTTGATTTCTAGAGGTGTGGTGGTGGCAGAGTGTTAATATTTCCACTGAAGATCCATTTGCAGAAGAAGCAGAGTAAGCACAGATAAAGCAGCATAACTGTCAGGGTGGGGCCCAACTGTATTGCTACTTCCTGTTCATTAGGAAACTGTAGATGCATTACCAAATGAAATACCCTACTTTAGATTATATTATTCGCTTGTCATATTGTTGATTTTATTGGAGGAGGACAGGTGAGCAGTACCTCTTTATTTCTTTTGTCAGAGGACGTCATGAGGAGGGATTTGTGGGATATTTTGGATATGAACTGGTGAAACCTGAAAGATTGGGTTGGGTGCTAGGAAAACTTTGTTCTCTGTAATTCACAAAGCTTTTTTTTTTCCAAACAGAGCAGCAGTCCTCTTTTTGTTAAACTTCCTAACCAATGGGAAAGTTAAAATAATTAAAGTAAAAAAAATAAAAGAATTTTTTGCTTCAATTTCCCTGCAGTCATTTTATCTGTGATCCAGACAGATATGACTGCAATGGAATTTACTGAAATGAAATGTGTCTTTCAAATACAAGTCATTTGTGGCCCGGTTCATAGAAATTGTTCCTTAATTAACCGTGTTTTTTTGTTGTCCTTTGCAATGATTTTAGTGGAAATGTAGGCATCCACACCAAAAGTACTGTAAGATGTTGTATTGTAAGCTAAGTATTCACATAGAATTAAAAATCCTCTAAAGCTGCAGAGGACCATACATAACCTGAGCTGATAATTGTTCTATTTAGTTGGTGGCTTATAACTGCATGGAATTAATTGCCTTTAGGCAGAACTAAAGCTTTGAACAAAACCACATAAAGTACACTCTGGAAATGACCAATAACCTTAAATAATTTAAGAAAAGAAATGAAAGATTCTTTAACGCAGGATTATAAAGGCTACACTGTACAATGTAAACCCTTCCATCAACATCAAAACAGAAAAAAATACAGATAAGACAAGAGATTAATGGATTAATAAAATGGCATCCACCCCTTGTATAGAAAGGTGTGGAGAACAAAACATAGGTTTTTTCGTCATGTGCAGTTCATGGTACCAGTATCCTGGGCATACAAGGCAGCCCCTGCATTTGGCATATTGTTAGTAATAAAAACATAATTAAACATGTAATTAAACATGTAATTAAACACGTAATTAAACATGCCCATGGCAACTACTTTAAGAAACCACCAAAATATGTTTGCTAAGGAAAATGTCTCCACATCCATATTTGTTGTGACAGCACAAAATATAAGGTCCAAGCAAGGTGATAGTACAAACTATAAAGCCCAAGAAAAGCTTTCTCACCATGTGCAGTAGGCACACTGAAAAGGAGACTGAAAATGAAACTTGCAAATCATTCAAATCACTATTTCATCAGATTATGTCAGTGCTTTAGCCTGCATATGCAAATATTTTGAAAAGCTCTGTGTGTGATTTGTGACATTGCGGCATCTATGAAACATGAAGATTTACATAAAACCCAAGCAAGATCCCCACTCAGCGAAAAGTCAAACCAAAATGCCTACTTCCTTGTTAAAGTGAGAACAGGGCCTATCCTAGGCCTCATGGAACAGATATGCTCTGTGGTTGCTCTTCCTGTTCTCTCAGCCTCACTACCATACTGACATCATACCAGAGAACACGGAAGTCTCAGTTCCCTCAGGCTCTCACCCATCTATAACGGGTTCAAGCGCAGCAAAATCAAAGTGTAAAGTCAGGGCCCCCTGCTCATTCACTACAAGGGTCCACAAGTAGCCTCCATCCCCAGAGAGATGAGCAAGGGAAAGATGAAGGGGGGGCAGGAGAACGTGTCCAGCTGCCTCCTCAGCATCCAGGAGAACGAGTTTGTGACGGACCTGCTGGGCCGGAGATGTGTGGTAAGCGCAGCTGTCTTGCTAACCAGCTAGATCGGGCTCAGGGAGGGGTGAGTCAGGTGCAAACTGGGGTTGTAGCTGAATTTAACTGAAGTCCAGAAGCCAGCAAGGGTGGCAGTGACTTGGCGGATTTCAAGACTGCCGTTTTGTCAACGGCAAAGACATGGAGCAAAGCTACTGCTGATGCTTGTCAAACTCCTAGTGGCACTTATTTATGTCAGGGGACATTGATGCACTGTTTACAGACCCACTGTTTACATGCTGCAAAGATCTGCCAGTTTTGATGTGCAAAACGAGATATTTTTATATCTGAGAGCATAATCTGACCGTTTTTGCATATTTATGTGACTATTTCCTTTTTGTGCTTTTAATGTTGGATACTGAAAACAATTACATGCACTGATCTTTAAAAGGTCATCATCAGTAAGCGTCCAAAGATTTATGGAGTGTGCTAAAAAATGTCACATCGCAATAGCTACAGGAAGCAGGTTAGAGGCAACTTCCTGTTATAGACAGGATGTTTACATGCACTAGTTTTCTTCAAGACTAAATGATTAAGTGTTTGTCAAAGTTTCTCGCCATTTCCATATCTTTTTACATGTACATCTTCACTGGTGTTTGTGTATGTGTGTGTGTGTGTGTGTGTGTGTGAGCACAGACTCTGGCTACCTCTGTTGTACAACTCTATATGGCCCTGCCCCACAGTCCAGCCCACTGGAGCCTCCAGCATACAGGAGTGCTGTGTTTTGTCAAGGACAACCCTCGCCGTTCATACTTCATTCGCCTTTTTGATATCAAGGTCTCTTCTACAAATTTTTTTTTCATAATTTCCTCCACTTATGTATGCACTATAACTGTATAATTGACTGTATAAATCTTTGTGTATGATTATACCTATGTGTATGATTATATGTCTGTGTGTGCATTTTAAATGTGTGCTTTTTAGGAGGGAAAAATGTTATGGGAGCAGGAATTATATAATCAAATGATTTACTCCAGCCCAAGGCAGTATTTCCACACTTTCCCTGCTGATGTAAGTAAAATAGTCTCCTGTCACTTTGACAAAAGTGGTTATAGCTCATGGCTTATTAAAAAAACAACAGCTTATATCCACGATGCCATCAAACATTCACTAGACCTGCTGATTCCTCAGTACATGAGCTTTTATGGTGTGACATTCCCACAGCAATTAAAAATATACCCGTAACTATTATGTTAATAAAATCACATTATTGCTTGAAACATGCGAATAGCTTAAAAGATGAATATAACTAAATGATAAAAGATGCAGAGTTTGAAAGTAAAGCATTCCAAACCAGGGCTCTATCTCCCTATATATATTTTAATATATTCTATATATATATTGACCAAAGCACATCTGTATGTCTCAGGATTGCCAAGCGGGTCTGAACTTTGCGAGTGAGCAGGAATCTGAATCCTTCAGGAATGTAGTGGAGGAGAAGATCAGCCAGCGAGCCAATCGCATCGGTGATGACTCCACACTCTCTCAGATCACGTGCAAAGCACCTCTCTTGCATATTTGCACTTGCCCCAGCTAAGCCCCCCCTTCACCAGTATCCATCTTTGTTTTTGTTCATTTAGAAAAAAGGCAGCACTCTCCAAATGAAGGTGGGTGTGTGTTGCGCACTGCTGCCTCGTTACAGACACCCCATCACTTCACCCTGGACGATTGAATCTTTAGAGAAAAAAAAAAAAATGCAATAAACAAAGTTTTTTTTCTTTCCCTACTGTTAGTCAAACGAGCACTACCACCACCTCCTCCACCATCAAATGGTAAGTGCTACACTAATTTCCCTTTTGCGTAACTTACAGATTCATGTATGTGACTCAAGGCAAATTAGTGTAAATATTTTAGAGTAAAATAGAGTAAATATTTTCCTTTGGAACAGTATAAACTATACTGTCATAGACACGGCCTTTGTCGGCTCGTTGTAAATATTCTGCCCTGAGAACTGATGCATGGTTCTTATGGATCTCCTATTGCTTACACCACCTGGATAGCATGATATTTCTGAGTAATCCAAGCCTTGGTTTGCAGCAGCCTGGATCAGTATTTCATTTGTTATTGAAGCATCCTGTGCATTTACCTTCATGATGGGTTCACGGACTATTTGCCAAGTATGTTTTGCTGGTTGATTGCGTGTGGTATTTGGTTCGACCAGGCCCGGGGCCTGTGATGCAGCCTTGCAACATGGTCACAGTGGATATCCAGAACCCTGACATCCTGCCTTCACGTTACCGCCCTCCAACCGTGCCTGTGCCAGCTCCTGCCTCCATGGGCAAGGGGAAAAAAGACAAGAAGAGCAAGAAGAAGGGTCCGCGTCTCACCAAGGCAGACATAGGGGCTCCCAGTGGCTTTAAGTGAGTATGTGTAGGCAGTGCTCTTCTCAGCAAGAGCTGGGACTGTCACACTTTTTTCTGTGCTGACCTCACTTTGTTTTTTTTTTTACCTTCAGGCATGTCACACATGTCGGGTGGGACCCTAACAGTGGCTTTGACGTAAGAAACAGCACTTTTTTTTCCAGTTCAACAAGGGAACAGAATATGGCTGACACTGATAGCACACAAATGAACACACACACCCACACCCACAATGCCTTGTATATGAAATACACATGTTATTCTCTTATACTGCAGACCAGCAATCTAGACCCAGACCTGAAGAAGCTGTTCTCGTGTGCTGGTATCAGTGAAGACCAGTTGACAGACATAGAGACTTCTAAACTTATCTATGAGTTCATTGAGCAGTCAGGGGGCCTGGATGCTGTTAAAGAGGAGATGAGGAAGCAGGGTGAGTGTCTATACGGATCATAATAAATCACAATAAATCTTTCAGGCTTAAACCCTTTTAAATCCAACAAGGTTTGACCATCATTGCTTGATATTGATAACTTTGGGGGTGGGAACAGAACTCATCATTCTGCTGTTCACATAGATGCCATGAGTCCTCCCTCTCGGAGTCTCCCTCCAGTTCCAGGTGCCCCTGCTCCTCCTTCTCGAGGGGACCGGGGCCCCCCACCTGTCCCTGGGCAACCCCCACCAGCTCCACCCTCCCGTAACCAGAGGCCTCCACAACGTGGCTCATTTGCGCCACCTCCTCCTGGCACAAGAGCTGGCCCCCCACCCCCTCCAGCACAAGCTATGTGTCACTTTTCTACCCCACCACCCCCACCCTGCCCTCCTATGGGTGGTGGAGGAGCAGCCCCTCCCCCTCCTCCTCCTCCCCCACCTCCACCGCCTTCATCTGCCAGTTGCAGCAGTGGCAGCCCTGTCAGTCCTTCTCCATCTGCATCTTCAGGAGGGGGAAGAGGTGCTTTACTGGACCAGATCCGACTGGGAACCAAGTTAAAGACTGTAAGAGAAAGTGCCATATTCAATCAACACATGAATACGCTTTCACATATTATACATAAACAAATAATTCATCAGAATTTTTTTGATGACCAAATGTTCACCAATATAGCTATAACCAAAATTGTCTTTTTAAAATAGAAAATATTTTATCATTTTCCATACTATCCATACTGATTTAAAAATATATAATCTTTTACTGAGTTCATGCTTTTCCAAGCTTTTTCAATGCTTTGTCCGGTGCTGTTTGATATTTTCAGGTCACGGAAAGTTCCGACCCCCAGCCTGCATCACAGGCCCAGGGTGGAGAGGGCATTGTTGGAGCTCTGATAATGGTGATGCAGAAAAGAAGCAAAGCCATTCACTCCTCAGGTAAGGCTTTAAAAGGAAGACCTTCAGTGTTCTGATTCCATCTGAAACTATGCAGCACATATGTCACTCTGAGAGCATGGCATTATGGATTATGGATTCTCCATAACAACAACCACATGACCAAGTGTTTGGTGTCAACTGCTCTTTCCTTAGAAGACGAAGAAGATGATGGAGGTGATGACGATGATGATGATGAGTGGGATGAATAATGGCAATATTCACATTCAACACACATACATGCACACAAACACAACATAGACTATTCTGTTTAGGCACTGCATATGGTAAAGTAGGTATATTATGGGGAACTTAAAAAAACAATCCAGTAAAGGTTCACAATTTTTCTTGAATGGAATGGATTGTAAAGAATCTTTAAGGAAATGGGTAATATACATATTTTTATTGAATAAACATTGTGCTATCACTGAGAATGACATTATGTTCAGTTTTATTTGTTCAGCATTTTGCTGTCCTTTGTCAATCATTGTACATTAGTAGTCTACTCAAGGGCGTAGGAGTTTGATGAATCAAAGCCCACCCTGTACCAAAAATATTAGCTATCTGATTCCTACACTGATTCCACTGTAGCTAAGGCAGCAACTTACTGTATTTATTTATACTGATGTGGAACAACCTTTGTCGAATTACAATAATTAAGAAATAAACAAATTCCATTAATATCTGTACATGTTTATTAGACAAATCTAACCCTAACCCTATTTTATCATAAAACATATGATATTTCAGACAAAGTAATAAATGGACTTGACAGGTGATTAGCTATGTTAATTTGGGGCTCTGCTTTATGTGCAAAATGCTTGATACAGACACAAACTTAATAAATAATTATTTTCATCACTAATCCACTAATTTTTTCTCACTGTAATTAGCCGCTATTGCTTTCGTTGTTCTCTCGTTACTGACCTCAAGCCCAGAGCTGGGGAAAGTTAACTTAAATTAACTCCGATGAGGCGTATCGGAGGGCAGTGAAACTGGCCATTTAGGTATATCGTTGAACAGGCACTGTAACAATAATTAAAAGAACAACCAGAGCTCTGATTTGCCACCGAAACGTGTTAACTCATGGTATTTGAAAATGAATTTTGAAAATGAAAGTTTTCCTCCAGCTGTTTTCTATTTTTTTTTGGGGGGGACACATCCCCCCACATCCCTCATGCTTCCTACGGCAATGAGTCTATTCATGTAATGCACAAAGTGGGGGAAGAGTTATGTCAAGTATTTATAGGCAAAACATGAAGTGGCTTGGCCTTATTCAAGTCAAATTTATTTATATAGCGCTTTTTACATCACATTGTTACAAAGCAGCTTCACAGATGTATGGGCGACAGAGGTAAGGAAAAACTCCGTAGGCGAATAAGGAATAACCCTTGGGAGAACCAAAACTGAAACGGGAACCCATCCTCCACTAGGTGAAGGATTTTAAACCTTATAAGTGAAAGTCGAACATTTCTGCAAGTCCTACCACCTACAATGTTCCTTAATCTGATCATGGCAAAACAACAACAAAACCAACCCCAACTTTAACCATATCCAGAAGTATATTTGCTCAAATGGATATTTACACAAGGTTCTTACAGAACCAAAACGTGTATACTGGGTATGACTGGACCACAGACTGTATATACATTGGACAATATGTCACTGTTAATTCCCTTTGTGAATGTATGAAGCCACCAAAATGGCCGACATGGGAGAGGCCATGTCGGGTGCGCTTGTGCACTAGATGAAAATTGGAGCCAGAGCATGCGCAGTAAAGACTGTAGGCGGAACAGAATCTCCGTCAAACCACACCGATATTTGTTAGTGCACGCCTCTCCATTAATGAAACAAAAGAATACGTTTTCTTATACGTTTGACAGCTAGTGATCTATGATAATTCATAATCAGTAAACGTGTGCACTCGTTTCCATCTGCATTTTGAAATGAAACTTTTCATTCATCACAAACATATCTTAGCAAGTTGCCTAGCAAAGTATGACATATCTAGCAAGCTAAATAACCTAACATGAAGCATTTTAACCCAACTTCCATTCAGTGACATTTCGACTAGCTAACTATCCAGTTATCTAGTAAAGTTATGCTAGCAGCTAGCCACTTAGCTAGATAGCTAACTTAGAAAATGGAGTTGAACTTGACACAGAGAGTCTGTTAGAACAGTTAACTGCTGAGCAAATCATTACTACAAAATGTCAAATCGTATGGTCGATATTAACATAAAAGGGAAACAGTTTACATAATTTCCAGACAGGTCAGCAGCCGGTACACAAATCAATCACCTAATGGCCACACCCCCTCAAGTGTCATCAAAAAACTTGAATAAAATCTGTTCATCTTAAAGAAAAATATTGGGAGAGATATTAGTGTGACAGAACATATCTGCCAAAAAATATATTTGATGTAATTTGAAATTAAAATTTGTCGTCTGTGTCGTTGGCTGTATTCGAAATGGCATACTACATACTACTCGCGTACTGAATTTGGCTAAATCCAGTATGCAGTATGTGACCAA
>JAOYMR010000021.1:2478094-2494703 GCA_025802075.1 Tenebrosternarchus preto
GTGTTGCTGTACTGCATACCGCATACTGGGCAGTGTGCAGTATCCAGTACATACTAGTGCAGTATGCAGTACCCAGTGCGGTAGTATGCCATTCCGAATACAGCCGTTCACTTACACGGGAATGGGCGGGGTTAAAGGTTGTATTGAAGCTAGCCACTAGAGGGCATTGGACACACGGTGGCTTCACCTTTCACCCCCTGTCATCCAGTCCACTTGTATATACGGTCCATGGACAAAGAAGACAACACTCCCCCTAGAGGGTTGAGATGGTAATGCAAACGTTTAACAATAATATAATAACGTACACATGGCCATGTCCTCCTGAAAGGAAAAAATGTAATACGAAGCAATTTTGAGCCATTCAGTTTTTATAAGAGTCGTATAAATGTTTTAAAGGTCAATAACAATAAGTTAAATAAGAACAAATACAGCAGTTTATTGTTATGATTACAAAACATCTATGAGACTCCCCAACCTCCCAATATCATCATAAAATATTACAAACAACCACATTAATTTACGCTAACACAAACACCATGAATACATAGAAGAAATATTGTAAGATGCAGCCACATTTCTGTTTTAGTTTATCGAGAAATGCTAGAGCAAACATACAGAAGAACACACATTCTCTTTTAGCATACGTGTTAAGCCCATGCCCTTCACCACATGAACATTTCAGTATAAGGGCTTGGACTCATTACTGATGGCTACTGGTTATGGCCTGAAAACATTTCTGTGCTTTTCTGCCATGTTGTACACAGCCATGGATGTGCTTTTTATGCCCAAGACTAAAATATTCTCTTGAGACAAAAAATTATTGGGCTTGATATTCGCATAAATTAGCTCTTCAAAAATGTAGGGTATATATAGCTACAGTGTTCAGTCTTGTCACTGCATGAATTTTGCTGATGTCCACAGATTTATATAAAATAGGTAGTACTTCAACTGTCATTTCACAATGGCTTTTAAGCCAACTGACACTTCTGGATGTTGCTTTTTTTTAATCTGCATTTATCCCTTACTCAACACATCTTATTGCTAAGAATAAATGCTTGCTGCTTCATCACATTAGTTATGTCCAGAAATTCCCACCATCTTTTTCTAAAAGCATCTCTCCATATACTGTGTTTTTGTATAGTCTGGTCCTGTTAGTGAATACATACAATAATAACTGACATTCTCTGCCCTCCCCTTCCCTCAAAAAAGAAGCACAATTCACATGAATATATACATTCTTAAAATAAATATGACATGTGGTGAAGGGATGGAGAGAGCTGGAGTAAGAGAGCAAGAGATAGCTAGCTAGCTTGCTAGAGATAGATAGATAGATAGATAGAGAGAGAGAGAGAGAGAGAGAGAGAGAGAGAGAGAGAGAGAAGTGAGAAATAGAATGTTAGGTTAGAACTGAACCCTGACTGAAGACAGATGAGACCATTTAAACATCTATTATTTCTATGTACATCTGTAATAGTCATACACAGCACAAAGACTTTATAAACAGGCAAAACATTACCACAGTTACCCATAGAAAATATCTACTGCTGATATGCAAAAAGTGACAGAACTACTTTTGTGTTACAGAGTTCAGCTTGGTGTTTTCAAAGAGGTAAAAACTGAAACTACTCTAAAAGATTGAGCATCAGCCTTCTCCAAGTAAATGATAATGAGTTTTTGATCATGACAGTGCTTTCCCCGTTTTACAGTACAGAACACATACTGTTGCCTTCCACTAGAATGAATATCTGTACATGCGGGCATGTAATGTCTCCTTAACATGTTCTCAGTGTTTTGCAGAGAAGCCAGTAATCGAACTCTCAATTTTTTTTATTAATATGCAGGAAGAGAGAACTAATCTCAACCTGTGCTACAATATTTACATTTTCCTTTTTTTCTGCAAATCCCTCGTTCTACGAAAGGAGAGATTTTGGTCCATTACTTTGTCTTTGCAGAAACAAACCTTTTTGCTCAGAACAGGAAAAAAACATTATCCAAGCAAGCTTATAACCACCTCCATTTCCAGCAGTTCTGTTGAAATTCCCCCACAGAAAACTGGCTTTAGTCTTTCAGTACCTATTTGAAAATCACTTGGTGATAATGTTCTAGGTGCTGAAGAAGATTTTGTTTGCAGAGGGAATTGCAATGTGTGCTATTAATTGTTCAAATGTTGTTGTGACACTTGAGTTCCAGACTTTAAATATTTGCCACTCTACTTTGTCTGATGCAGACTAGCTCAGGAGTCCTCTTGAAATATTAATAAGAACAAAAAGGAATCTGTTTACCAAGAATGGAGCTTTACCATATATTTAAAAACTTTAAAAAATTACAAATACTAGAAGCCTTTACTGTTATCCTGATTATAAATCACCCTTGGTCTTGATACCATAAAAGGTTGGTCAAAATCATGTCAGAATGTATCATGTCATAATTATAACCTCAAAGGGGAAAAGGCTTCATTTTGAAGAATGATGGCACAGAGTGGAATCATGTAGAAATACTCCACAGCATTCTGTCCACCACTGAGTTACGCAGGCTGAGGATTAAAAGCATCTGATCCAACACAACAAGCTTTAAATACTAGCATCGCCAAGTGCCAGTCTGATGTGTACAATGTTTGTGAAATACTGACTTTGTTGTGAACCTGCAGTAGTAATGGTAATGTGGCGATCATTTAGATGAAGTGCAAAAAAGCATTTAAAAATGAATTTGTACATTTTGTAATGTGGTGTCCGATTTCCTATGGTATGAATGACTTTTCAAATCTGTGGTTCCAGATATTTGTGACACTGGGTATTACAGCTCAGTTTAAGCCAAAATACCATTCAACTGAAGATACAGCACTGTTAAAAATATGTCCTCACTGACTCAATATGCAGTGTGAAAATCTAAATTCAGTCTTGTGACTCGAGTCTGTCGATTTTGACATAACAAATGGACACTGGGTATGAACACTTGATTTTGCTTCAGAAATAGTCTTCAGTGAAGTTACCTATCCTGGTTACGGAGAACACGGATGTTTTGTGAAACATGGTCACTGTGTCTGCATCGCTTGGGGCTTCTGATATTCTTTGGGATCCTGGAGTTCCTGGTATTCTTGGAGTTCCTGGAGATCTTGCTGTTCCTGGTATCCTTGGGGTTCCTGGTATCCCTGGAGATCCCGGGACTCAGTGTGCCTGCGGTTGGTACGCTTGGGTTTAAGTGGCTGTGCGGGACTCTGCTGCTGCTGCCAGTAGGACTGGCAGTACTGATTAATCAGGCGCACCTCCGGCTGTGGTGGGAGCTGGGCAGTCGGGGTCGGAGTCTGGGGCGGGGTTGGCAGAGGAGGGGGGTGGTGCTTGTGGGCTTGCTGGTGATGATGTGCTGAGTCTGAGGGGCCATCCGGTGCCGTCAACGCCTCCACGATCTCACGGTCCAGGATGCGCAGCGCGACCCGCGCCACCGTGTGCTTGAAATTGTTCTCCGTAGCCAGGCAGTGGTAGACACCGGCATCTGATTGGCTGAGAGACTTCAGCAGGATGCCGTGCCCTGTCTTCAGGATGTCTTTATCCCGACTGAGCTGTGAGTGGATTAGGATTATACACATAAGACCTTATGTCACATACCGTAGGAATAGACCAAAAGAAAAAAAAAAAAAGCAGGGAAGTATAAAGTAAGCAGAAGTGACGACCAGTAAATAAAGTAAATTTGAGGGTGGGCATCTTACTGCTTTGCGCTTGCCGTCCTTCTGACAGAGCCATTTAACGGTAGCCTGGGGAGACCTGGGTTGGCACTCCAGAAATGTGCTACTGCCCTCCACCCCAAACTGCACTGTCTCCCTCAGCCGCTTCTCTACTGAGGGAGGAAGACACAGGGCACGCTGTTGCCTTAAGTTACCTGTTACCAAGTCACCTATTGCCAAGTTCACATTATACACTTTTAGCCCTGATTTTCCACTTGTGGATTGTTTTTGAAGATCGCCAGAGAAAAGCTCCAGATCAGAGGCAAATCTGCATTCACCAGGGGCTCGAAAATTGTGTGTGTGTGTGAAGTTGTTCTTTCTCTCAAAGCCTTGCTGATACCTCACAATCACCTGCAAAGTATCAAGTAGGTTAAATATCTGGACCTGTCTCCTAATCCCATAGTGTGAAAAGTGTTGAGATAGCAGTGAGTGTGGGGAACAAGCTACAAGACAAGGTCAAGAGGAAACCTGGAGGAAGGGTCAACATATTCTCTTCTTTTGCTTCTTTTTTCAGGAAATCAGAGCACAAATGGCTCGTCATCACACACTGATGTTCTCGCTGACATCCCTGCCTCACACCTATTATCATGTCATCCTCCATGTCTGTTCTTGCATGTATTTTCACTACAAAACAGTTTGTCGACCAGACAGACTCGTCCCCCTTGCGAAAGTTCTTGCAATGTGAATAATCCCTGTCGCTGATCAATCGTGTTCACATTACAAGACTCCTGATTACAAGACAGCAAGTTGTGTAGTGTGAACAGTACAGCGATCTGACCCCTCTGAGAGTCATATAGTGTATTTGTGGCAAAAGCTATTTCTCTGATCTACTCCTGTACATTCTCTTACTACAGTTGCACTTCAAAACTTTAAGAACAATTTTTTCCACATATTACCATATAATGCCTGAAGTGCATCTTTGTGAAAAACAGAGCTCAAGTTACATGGATATAAGGACTTTTCAGGACACACTTTACTAAGTTCCAGTTTTTGAACTGCCTTTGTGCATGAGAACCTCCTGACCACACGTCCCAGTTCCTTCTTACCCACCTTTAGAGTTGAAACCCCGGCACTGGCGAAGCGGGTTGCCATGTTTGATATCCTGTCTCCTGCTCCTCCTGAAACATCCCCCACATTTTCATTTGTTTGTAAAAACGAGACTCTTAAATACCTTAGAATTCCTTAGAAAAAGGAAAAAACATGTTTTTTTGTAAAGATATTTCTATCTTGGTCATTATTAACAGCACATGCAGGCGACGGGTGGAGCACAGACCTTTTGGTGGCGGGGGTGAAGGCGGAGCAGCTCTCTCCGTCCCAGGCGCAGTAGGGATCGCGGGCCAGGCAGCAGTCGGCGCAGGCCTTGCCGTACACCCCGCACCGGTGCAAGGACACCTGGGTAAGGCCCCGCTCGGAGGACACATACAGCTGTTGCTGTGAAGCCCAGAGTGGAGAAGAAAGACACACTAACATCAGATAGAAAGCCTGGCTGTTAGTTTATTTGTTTATCTGTCTTTATGCTTGGTGATGGTTGCATTCTAGATCAATTGAATAATCTTGAATATAAAAAGGCAGAAAGCTTGTGTATATATTGAAAGATATGGCTGTTGACTGAAAAAAGTCTTACCCTTTTAGAGGAAATTTTCAGACTTTTAACTGGTGCTGGCATCTAAAATAAATACCAACGACAGATGGTCAAAAGCAGATCGCAACCCCTCAAATGTTACCTGCAACATCACAATAGTGTTACTAAATTAAAATCTCTTTTATTTGTGTAACATGGGACCCGGTAGACGGCACGTTTACCCTGAAAACCTCCACCTCCTCGAGAATGAGCTCTTCTGTTGTGCTCATGTCTTTTGGCAGGACGATCACTTTTTGGACTGTTCCTCGGTCTAACAAAGAGCAGGTCAGATCCATCACTCTGATCAGCAAACTTTCACATATACCAGAGCATTGCAGCCCTACAGGCTTTAATCCTTGAATTATTTACTGAATTCATTTATATAATCAATGAATATGATTTGTTAAAATTTTTTATGCATAGGCATTTTTTATCCTTTAAAAATAATTCCACACTTGGGGGAATAAGTAAGTAATCAAAGAAAGCAAGCAGAATAAATTCTAAAATATTAAAAATAAAAAAATATATAAAATATTACCTGTGCCAAGGAAGAGCACCTCATATCTCCCATCCACAGCATCCACCATGTCCACAGCAATGGTGGTGAAGCGATAGTCCACACCTGTGCGGACCACCAGGGGGCGCTTGTGGCTCGGATATATCGGATGGTACATGAGAGGGTGTGCACGCACAAAGTTGACAGCTTCGTCAGAGAATGCTTTAGTGGTGTGGAGGCCTGGTGTAAACGTTCCTCCAGGGCACTGAGTTTTGCCAGGGAGAAAGCGGAGTGAGACCATCCCATAAACCCCGGAAAAACACAACACTTTACACAGGCAAAACTGCTACTGTGTAAATGTGATAAAAAAGAATGATCATTAATCAGTTTCAATTTGGTTCATTCCTTTGTCCCTGTGTCTCATGTGGAAATCAGGCCCTACTGAAAGTACGTACCGTTCCGGGGCGAGGGTAAGGGATTTTGCCAGTGTAAGGAGTCCACTGGTAGTTGTGCCCGTGTTTGTGTGAGAATGGACCGTTGAAGACGTTTCTGATATCAGCCATGGAGTACACACACACTGCTGAAGCCTTGAACACAGAGCTAGATGAAGAGAGTGTGAGAGACACACAGAGGGACATTCTTACATTCTCAGAGGGAACACAGCCTGACACTGTGAAATAAACCACCGCACAGTGAAGCTCAAGATTACTCAAGATTACATGACTTAAAAGGAGCTGCTTGTTCAACAGCGTGAAGCCAGAGAGGCAGTTAGTGAACCCAAGAAACCCTTACCCAGCAGTGGAGAACACAGCGTACACAGAGGGGCTGCGTTCGTCATGGGTCCGCTGGATAAATACGTCCCCTAAACATAAACATATGAATCTGTCACTGGTGTAGACCACTGAAGTGGAACCAGAAGAAGGACAACACATGGTGAAGGAATGAAGAGACAAAACACACAGTGTCTCACTTAGTTCATCAAAATATGTCTCAACTCCTTCTGCACCGATTACAGAACAGACCAGGCGAGCCTTCAGGAAAGTTGTCCATTTATTTACCAGTGACCTTTGACCCCCATCATCATTCTAAGGAAGAAGAGACATAGAAAAGAAAGGGCAGTGTCTTACTTCAACTTACAACAACAACAACAACAATATGTTAAACTTCTATAGCACCTTGTCACATACCCAAGGTTGCTTTACAATAAAAAAACATTTAATGGTTTAAGACTTTCGAATAACACAAATAACACAAATGTGTAAAATATGCTTGTTCCAAACATGCTTGGAAACATCTACTGTAGCACCTCAGCAATCCTGTTACTTTTTTGTTAAACTTACAGACATCATATATTTGATATACATAATTTATTTATAAGACATACATAATTTATTTATAAATCTTATATGGATGTTTAATAAAGATTATGTAGACAAGAACAGGCAGTGCAACTGTGTTGTACTACAAGCATTCGTAAATGTTGATGTGGAATTTTGTTTACTATGTTTATACTGACTCTTTTAGTCCTTTTAACCTTTAATCTTTAACCTAGTAACCATACCCCAAGACTAAAAAGTGTAGTCATTGAACATGTTGCAGAAGCCTTTTCTGTGGAGGAAGAGCTCTTACCAAACACACTCTGCCCACTCTGGCCAACACACTCGGTGTGCTGCCCCCTGCAGCGTCCAAACTCTTCTCTCGGAAGAAGAAATACAGCTTGTCATCGTTTTTTTCTGCACTGTCTGGAATTTTCTGGATTTTTACAAACACAGGTTCTAAAAGGGATTGAGAGAAAGCAAGAGTGACAGACAACAGGTTAGAGTTCAGCTTTCCCAGTATCACTCACTCATCAAGTCTCTACCCCAGTTTAACACCAGGTTTGTGTTAAAAGTCGTACCATTCAGCCATCGGGAGTCGTACTGCTCTGTACGAACAGCAGGCCTGTCTCCCAGGGTCCTAAAGATGGCAGGGTCTGTGCCCATGAAGTCAACGTGCACCCCAGCATACAGGTTACCACCTGAGTGAGGAGGAGGAAGGTGTGGAGACACAGAGGACTCAGGGTTAATGTTAAAAGCATGATTCAGGCATAGGTAGAAAGTAGAAAGGAGGTAGGAGGCACATACTGATAAGAGCAGCGGCATTTTCTTGCCGTGGGTCATATGGGCACTTTCCCTTTCCTGAGTCCACATAGCCAGGGACTAGTCGGAAGACGTATTCCTGAAACACACACATACACAGGCAATAAATGTGATTACAATGGGTAGGAGTGGTATGTATCAGAACTAAAGATTTCAGTGCTTGTGTGTTGGTTTCTGTGTGTGTGTGTGTGTGTGTGTGTGTGTGTCTACCTCTGCCCTCCAGCCTCTGTTGATGAACGTGCAGATGGGTTTGTAGGCTCCGGTGCCACACGTGTACAGATGAGTCCTGTTCCACGGTTCGATCAGACGCACGAAGTTGGCGCATTCTCCCTGCATCATGAGAGAGAAGATACATGAGGACTCCCTTCGTCCTTCACGCGTACATGGAAATAGAAGTAACATCCAAACCACAACAGCAGATGTGGCCGTTTCATTCCACATCTGTACGGAGCAGAATCCAGGCCTAATGGATCTCACCTGTCCTCCTTTTCCAGCCATTTTACACTCTCCTTTCCTCTGGGCAGTAGCAGGCCAGTGGATCTACGATCAAACACAGTTACTAAGTGCTTGTCCTTGCATTTCTGTAGGTGCTGCACAGCTCCTACCGACTTTGAACCATTAAGCAGTTAATGAATGCATGTCGAGGACCAAAAACTGGAGAAGATCTCGTCTGACTTACGATGAGCGGCTCCTTGTTGATGTTCTGCATGTCCAGGGACACCAGGTACTCGCGGCTCCCCAGGTAAAGGCGGCCCTGGTCCTGGTCCATGTGCAGGATGCGGTAGTCGCTGGTGTTGAACGAGAAGCTGAACGGTCGGCTGGTCCTTGTTTCCAGCAGCTCTGCGTGGGCCGGGCGGAAGAGCAGACGTCAGCCTCGACTGGGATTCAAACCCAGTAACCTCTTAACATCAGGGCAGTAGGGAAACTTCACATGTGGAAGTTTATGTGCTGCCAATATGTTATGTTATATAACATATATATGTTATATATGTTATAGTCTTTTGTAGATTTACATGATCAAGTTTGGGAAAAACCATAAGACAAGAGTAAAGCACGCATGGAGTGAAGCACGTCAGAGTCTTTATGACTTCATAGATCCACATAGCAGATCAGTGTAAAAATGACAGTCACGGGCGTGTGCTTGAGACGGGGATTAAATGTCACAATCTATCCCTCATCCAGCGTGAATAGTCTGAGATTAAAGGTCCTAATCTTATGCACACACTCCTTGCACATTTCTGACTCAGTCATACAGCAGGTGGCAGTAATCTCCGCTCCATCATGTGGGTCCGTGCGTTCATCTCTCACTGTGTCTCTCTGTCTCCCGCAGCGGGGGTTGCTGGGGATCGGAGCAGGTGCGGAGATGAAAGATGGGTTCAGCTGTCTGGACACGCTGGCCGGCCGTGCGCCGAACGGCCCCTTGCTCAACCGCCCCCCCCATCGGCCCCCCACCCCGACACCACCCTCCACCCCAAAGGGCTTTTAGCGCTGGCGTGTCCTGCTTCAGCGATGCTGTCAATCACAGCGAGGCGCTTTACAGCAAACGCTCAGCGCATTGGCCGCGTGTGTTCACATAGCTTGACATTACAAAAGGAAGGAGGAGCAAACACCTGCCATAGATATCATGTGACTGGAGAATGAACAAGAGAGGTAGAGAGAAAGAGAGGTGGGGGACAGAGAGAGAAAGAGGGTGTGTGTGTGTGTGTGTGTGTGTGCATGCGTGTCTATGTGTGTGTGTGTGTGTGTCTATTAGGGGTGTGTAGAAAGATGACTTTAGTTATAAATCTGACGTTATGAGGACGTGCTGACATCATTGTCCTCTGAAAGAACAAGTGGTTTTAGCATATGACAGGGAGCTTCAATGTACAAATAGCAAAGATCAAACCTATAAATTACTTTATGTTAGTCTCATACCACACTGCAGTTCCATCACTGAGGACTGCTAACCAACCTCAACTTGGGTCCACAGTTTGAATAAATAGAAATAACACTAATAGCAGTGGAGAGAAGGTCATATTGAAACAAGGTTCCTCTTTTTTCAATAAACCAGATTTCAGGTTCATGCTTATAATTTTCTAATTAATCTAATTGGATGCAGCCACTAAATTTTACATAATTTAAATTATGTAAGTGGAGGAGATTACAAAAGGGTTTTATATTTTATTTACTATTTTATAATAGAGACAGCTGTTATAAAATGACACTTTGTTAAATTACAGGATATTAAATAACTAATAACAGGCCTAGAAGAAATGAACATGTAAAGGTAGACAGTGTAAGTGCTATTAAAACTTCTCATGTATGCGAATGCAATGAAGGGGTGACGTGCATGCTAATATAGTGTTTGTTTGGTGTTCTTCTTGGTGCTCGAACTATGTGGTGAAGTGTGTGTGTGTTTGCGTGTGTGTGTGTGTGTTTGTGTGTGTGTTTATGTCTCTCCCTATAGCCCTCTGGCAGCTGTATGGGTGATCCTCCAGCCATGTTCAGAATCTCACCGAGTCAGGCTGGGATTCCTGGCTGCTCACTGCCTTCTTGGTCCACAGATCTATTCTCAGCTCTTCTCTCATCCCCGTCCAACAGGCTTTAACCACAAAATCCACTACCTTTGTGAGAGGGAGGGGCACAAGGTCCGGCCTTTGCAGGAGGACGCGCCGAGCTGCCCGCAAAGGGCGGCCAAACTGCCTCGGTCTGGATCTGTACCCACCCAGCAGCAGAGAGAGAATGACACAGAGGTGGGACATGTTCTCTTCTGAGAGAGTCACTAAAATTTGTCCCACACTGCTAATGGCTTTGCAACTATGTGACCTGCTAATAGCTTTGTGGAAGGCATTGCTGCAGGCTGACAAACAAGACATTTTATGCTAGGTAAAGAGGTTGAAGAGGTTGAATTAATTTAGTAATCATTTACTAATTAGTAATCGTTTTGATAATTATTTAGTAATCATTTCTCGTACATTCTCCTTATATCACCATCCATTAGCTTTGTATTTACTATACAAGCAGTAACACAACATGTCTGATATTTGATTCCTTTAGCCTCTCCTCTGACATCCTGGCTAACTGCATACACCAACAGCCAACACTGCTGCAGTGTCTGAAGACCCCGAAAGGCAGTCAGATTGTTTACAAGTCCTCTAGCTATGACCCCATGACCCCAGTGACCTTGACACAACACCTTGGAATATCATCACATTAATGCATACTTAATGACGTGCAGTAAGCCAGCTCTCAAAACGCTGAACTTCAGTTCAGTCCAAAGGAGTCTGGTTTGGTCATTTGCAGAACTTATGGGCATGTGGGTGTACACATCTGAGCTCAAGACCCATGTGACCACAAGGGAAGAGATGAGAGAGAATGTGCACTGAAGCTCTGCTGATGTGACAGCTTGTCAGATGTAAAGGAACTTTCCATTCACCTCACACACTGATAGTTATAGGGAAACTGGACATGTGGCATGTCCAGTTTCTCTATAACTAATGTTCAGTCCAGTACACTGAAAGAGAAAGCCTGGTGGTGAATATATAGAGGGCCTGGCAAAATCCAGAACTGCCCTGAAATAATCTGAACTGGACAGAAATATATGGCACACATTCTACATACCTTTACTGTTTATTATGTATTACAAATCTAGCAGCAGACATTTATTGAGTAGAAGTAGTGCAAGGAGCCCCATTTATAGACTGGATTTAGGAAATATCTGCCAACTGGCAGTCAAAACTTTGGTGACTATGAGTCACCAGCTTGTGCCAGGGTCTGTGCCACAGTCCAAAGCTGGTGTAATAGGATTCATCTGTGGAGAACAAAAGTGGTCACATTTTCCACTTGCAGCCTCCCAGACCGGCTGGAGTTCAGGCTGACCTCACGAAACAAGGCCTCTCGACTGAAGACACACAACTCAGCACAAGGAGAGACATAGCTAGGGCCACACACACACACAAACACACACACACACACACACACACACACAAAAATTAAATTAAAATCATATGTGGAGCAGTAATTAGGGTTAAAACCAAAATAATAAAACTGATGACCTGTCACTTTGGAATATATATTTTCCACCGGCTGCTACAGTCTATTTAGGTTCTGCTGCACATAGGAAGTGTCTTTGACCTGGAACTGAAATAACCAGCTGGAGGTGAGTCATTTCTGGATCCAGGTGGAGGGAATGTTCCATGTGCTCCTAGGTAAAGCTGCCAGGCCATGATTCCTTTCACAGCTATTGGTTTTCTTATAATTTGTTTTAAGAAGTGAGGTTTCTTTATGTTTTCTAAAGAAAAAAGTCTTTATACAATGTGGACTTGATGCATGATTCAAGGACATTCATGTTTTGTCTTGGTGCTTTATAGTGCAAAAAATCTTTTAATTCTGACGGTACCCACCACATGATGAGATCATTCATAATCAACACCTGCAGCCCCTGAGCAACATATAGGGTTGTGAACAGGGGGCGTGTCTACGGGTGGGGTGGGGTGGGCATTGGTCCAACCATGGTAAAGTGACCTGTTGAACCTGTTTGTAACTACCTGCTCTTGGCAATCCAAGAAAAACTTACTAGTGGTCTTGTATAGTTTCTTAGACTAGTGGTCTTGTATAGTTTATGTTTACACATTTTGAAAGCTGAGCATTTCTTTTAAGTGAAGAGCTCGGGTGATGGCTGCTGGTTTAGTGATCATTAAGCCCAGCTAGTTAGTCTGCTGGTTTAGTGATCATTAAGCCCAGCTAGTTAGTCTGCTGGTTTAGTGATCATTAAGCCCAGCTAGTTAGTCTGCTGGTTTAGTGATCATTAAGCCCAGCTAGCTATTTATTCTCTTGCTATTTATTTCAGATTGTTTCAGGTTTAACCATAGACTGATCTTGTAAATAATTACTATATGATTGAAACTGGGATCCAATCTTTAAAAAAAAAAATCACTACATTTGCTAATCATACTGGGCCTAAACATCATTCTATCCCAGCAGAACTAACTATCCTATCAAATGTCCATCAAACAAAAGATCAAAGATCCAAAACAAAATGTGTTCATGTTTTCATCTCTAGTTCATTATGCAAATGCTCATCATAAAATCTAAACAAAACCTACAGTGTTATTTTTCTTTTTCATGGGGTCACAGCTCCAGACTTTAACTGTATTCCACTAAACTATATCCTTGTTTACATAACCTCTTTTATAAAAACAACATTTTTGATGCCTACCTACCCAAAGATGACAACCTACTAACATCTCTGGTTGGGAAACAATAGTGCAAAGGAAAATACTGTCCACACTCTTCCCATACATATCTGCCTGAGGTTTATGAGGGCATTCCATGTTTAATAGCTCATTAAGCCCAGAATTCCAGTTTGAGAGCCAAGAGCGTGTCATTTTAGCTGTATCCATTGGGGCACCCTTTGGCCAGAACAAATTTACTTTTAATAATGCAAAATATGGTGAGCAGTGTGCATGGAAAATTGTACCTTATTTAAAGACCTTCTGATGAGTATAAATTCGACTACATAATTGAACAGGGAGGTATTGGAGGCTAAACGTTTTGATCTGTTCTTTGTGGAGACTTATTTTTGTGGAGATTTTATTTGCTGCCGTGCATTTTGAAAGATGTCTTTGTGTTTTGTTCATAGTGAAAAGCAGGCCTATTACAAAGCAGTGTTATACTATGAAGGGAAGGCTTCTTGAAGATAAGATCTTCTTGAAGATCAGGTCTTCTTGAAGATCAATATTATCATATCTTACTCATAGTCTTTATGTTTTTAATTTAGTTTTTAACATTGTTTTTACAAACTTTTAGGCAGCAGGTCAGTTTGGACTACCTGGAGGGGGAAAACCCAGCAGTTGGTTTGGCAGCAGGTCAAGAAAGTCAGCAGGAAGATTCAGACTGTTTAAAGAGTACAGAATACCTTCTTCATCTGTATGTTTCCTCTGGACACTGCCAGTTTGAGGCTAGTCTAAACTCCAACTGGCAGTCCACCCTTAGTTTTTTATTCCTTCTTAGGCCATTACCTGCCCACCTCAGAGGTTTGTTAGGAAAGGTAGTGATTAGGAAAGTCCTTGATCTCACTTCACTCATGTTAGGGTAGTGGCTGGGTAGAAAAAGTCCACTGAAGCACTTTCTTGGAAACTGATTGGTGACTATTCTGCATTGCTCGCAAGTGACTGACCCCAATAAGAAACGAGCAGGACTTTGTGGAGTGCTGTTAGCCTTGTGACACTAAGCAGTCATACTTCTAAACATTATGAGTAGTTTGGGCTGAATTAGTGGCTCTTGGCCAGAGCTGGCTAGAGACCAACACACATTTACACAGGGCATCAAATTCCATGGAATCCTAACCAGATACCAGTTTTGGCATTTGAATAACTAAGACTAAGATTTATTACCATGGTTATTTGTCTGGGGTCAATGTAAAGAGGCAACTTCTTCCCAGAGACTATTTCACATGAAGGCCATGCTGAACTTTCACTTGAGAAGGAATGTGAAACAGGCCAAATATATTGACCTACCATGTCTAGTTGCACTACTCATTAAAGGTCTCTATTATGGAAACAACCAGTCTGTGCTAATTACTGGTAACAATATCTAGAGTAAATACTTTAAACACCTGGCAAGTTGTAAATCTCATCATTACCTCATTGCAAGCATATTTCATTAAGCAATACTTAATACTTGAAATTACTGATTTGTGGTCGGTTTGGTTAAAAACTTCTGTCTGCTCAACTTTTTCTTTTTTGCTGTACCAGAAAGATCTGGAGTTGCAGATTCAATCTCTGTTTAAACCAGCTGGATTATAGCCTGTAAATTATGAGACAATTATTTTGCTTCTTCAAAATTTCACGTTTCCATCCAGACCTCTAGATCAGAGTCGCATGAAGCCTTCCGAGTTCTGGCAGCAGAACATTCATCAAAGGAAACATGACTTCCCATAAGGCTATTTCTGAAGTGCTGGCTATAAATCCTGCCTGTTTTCCTAGTTGTTGCATATATTTATGTCTTTATTGTTTCCAAAGAAGTTTCCCCACATATCCAGTGGGGCGTCACTGACAGTATGTAAGCGTGAGGCAGTCTGGGAAAAGAGCCAGGATCTGGGAAGAGGCAACAGGCCAGCTATAATCAAACCTTACAGGTGAACTGAGGGCTGTGTACATAAATCAGAAGTGGATACAGGCAAAGACTGGACATCCAAGAGCAACTCCTATAGAAGCAAAGAACATAACAGGTTGTGGTCAGGCAAAAGTTGGGGTTTTTTTTTTTTTGGTCACAACCGACGACTGTGAGGGGAGTCACCAACACACACGCATGCGCCTGCGCACCTTCTACGAGTGCAGAGGTGTTTAGGACGGGGAGATTTAGGGAGGTGTAACATTAGGGCTGAGGTCTGGGACGCGCGTGTTAGGGCGCAGGACGTATTTAGAGATGACAGAGGTTGCCAGGAACCTCCGAGTAGAGCTGCTTCTCGGCGGGGCTTGGCGGTGTTTCTCGGGAGGGCCCGTGGCTGGATGACACCAGCTGAAGCCCCGCGCAGGCCCCCTGGCTGGCTGGCATATTGGAGCAGGTTACTGGCGCCGGGCCCCTGCATGCCTGGGGGGCTTCCCCGTGCTGTGGCTAAGGTAAACATGGCAACCACGCAGGCTAATAATACCCTGGCAGAATCACAGCCTTATCCCCTTTCCCCGAATAGGGATCTGTTCCACTGTCACCTACGCACACAATAACTCCACTCGGCGGCGTGCACTTACAGTGTGTGTGTGCGGACACACACGTGCCCACGCACTCTGCTCCTCTTGCTCTCTTCTCTCTTTCTGTATGTTTTACGTGCATATACTTGCACAGCCCCCCATTACACACACACACACACACACACACACACTCACACACACCCGCCTTCCATGTCCTTCTCTCCACCTCCTTTATCTCCCTTGCCTTTGGGCTGTGCATCAGTCCTGTGTTTCAGCTCCCTGCCACTATGCTCTCTTCCATATTTATCATCTTTTTCTTTTCACTGTTCCTCCCTCTCTGGCTAACATTCTCTCTCACTCTCTCTCTCTCTCTCTCTCTCTCTCTCTCTGTCTCTCTCTCTCTCTCTCTCTCTCTCTCTCTCTCTCTCTCTCTCTCTGTCTCTCTCTCTCTCTCTCTCTCTCTCTCTCCCCCCATCAGTCCATACCTCTGGCCTTTTCTCTACCCATACAATTTATTCTGCAAGTCTTTCTCCCCTTCAGCTCTGTCCTACATTCTATTTTTCTGGATATCTGCTCTCTAACAATGCCTCTCACATATAAAACCATCCTCATTAACATGTGCTCCTGTATCCCTCCCTGCATCTCTGCACCTCTTGTCTGCTCTCCCCTGGGCTGAGGTTATGCTCAAAGGCCAGCATCCTGGGAGCACTATGCCATGTTGGACCCTGGCGCACTGCCAGAAGGTCCTGCACTCAAACTCCCTGCAGGGACAGCAAGCATGTATGTGCGTGGGTGTATGTGTGTGTGAATGTAAGTATATATAAATGTGTGTACATGCTTGGATGGATGTGTGTGTGTGCGTGGATGTATATGGGTTGATGCAAGTGAATGTGTGTGTGTGTGTATGTGTGTCTGTATGGATGAGTGTGTGTATGTGTGTATGTATGTGTACATGAATGTGTGTGT
>JAOYMR010000021.1:2500641-2525081 GCA_025802075.1 Tenebrosternarchus preto
GAGAGAGAGAGAGAGAGAGAGAGAGAGAGAGAGAGAGAGAGAGAGTGAGAGAGAGAGAGAGAGTGAGAGAGAGAGAGAGAGAGAGAGAGAGTGAGAGAGAGAGAGAGAGAGAGAGAGAGAGTGCTCAAAGTACTCCCACCTTCTTTACTTCTCTTCCACTTTTCCACTGGAGCAGATCTGAACCACAAATTTGTAGCTGTGGAAAAGAACGATAAGAACTAACGGAGTGCATGGACTTCCACTCCATTTCAGCTCAGAGAAATGGAGCAAAGAAGAGGCTAGTAAGGGTTGGAGAGAGAGGCAACACAAGCCTGAAAGCTTTCCACTTCCACTCCTCTGGTAAAGAAAGTACTAGAAGCACTTAGTGCTTTCCCTTCGCCATATGACAAGGTTAGGTTAAGTAATGTCTAACTTAAGGTTATCGTTCATTACCCCAGAGTTACTCCTGGATCATATGTTGCCCCTGATTTGGAAAACAGCTCCCAGGAAGCTGAAGAGAACATGAAACCTCTTTTAGAAGACAAGCCTGCTCATTTTAAGCCCATACCTGATACAAATTGTTCCTTCACATCACATACAGTCATGAATAGTATAACCTTGTTATAAAAGCTATGGAAATGAGAACCTGAACGGTCCTCTGTGGCTTCTCATTAAAGATGAAACATATTTCAATTGGGTGATTATTTAAAATGTGAAAAATATCCTTTTTTCGAAAGCAGGAATAGTCATGCTTGTCATATTTACTGTGCTGTAGGTCCATTTCTTTTGTCACAATACATTCCAACCATTTGTAAACAAACTTTAAAATTCACATGGCTAAAGTTAAAAAATGTGGCTCAACTGAATATAGCAAGTCAAAGTCAAACTTCACTTTCTTTTTTGGTTTTGGATGTACAGATATGATGCTTTTAAACAGTGTGTTGAATCTGTTAAATCAAATGCATATAGATATTTAGACATCCGTTACTGGCTGTCATTTTGTGATTGCACTCCACTTGAAAGTGTGCTAAAAATAAGTGCCTCTAATGGAGAATCATCCTTTTTCATAACAACTTGGAAAAAGATTGCTTTTACTAGGCTCATCTTTCTCAACAGTTCATCCAAAATACATCATATTCGAGATGTCACTATAAGACTATATGTATACACCCTACTGTCAGCAGCTAAGTGCATGAAGAAATGGAGAAGATATGAAGAAACTGGCTCTTCTCCAAGAAAAAGCACCTGGGCTTCTGCACCGGAGTGTTAAAGTTGTGCAGCATTCTGAACTGGGCTTTTTGATACATTAAAGCACCTTAAAGACCAGATTTGCATTTGAAATGCTACAAAATGCAAAGTTACTTGTGTGATATGAAGTACAGCCTGTTACTGGGACATTTTTCACATAGACCCTACTGCTAGTGAGCTGACAGAAAGCAACACACAACAACTTCCTCTAAGTACAGGTACAGACAAACAATATGGTGCCAAATCCCAGCAGTGACCCAAATACATTGACAGCATCTGGCTGAACGTTATTTACATTTAGGGCATTTGGCTGACGCTTTTGTCCAAAGTGACTTACAACTGTGACTGGATACATCTTGAGCAATTGAGGGTTAAGGGCCTTGCTCAGGTGTCCAACAGTGGCAACTTAGCAAAAGCAGGGCTTGAACCAGCAATCTTCGGATTACTAATTACTTCTGAATTAACTTTTTCCCCATCCCAACATGTATTGCTTAGCTGCAGGAAAGGTGATCAAATGCTAATGCAGACAGACAGAACGTCAGTATCCACTGGATAATGCAAGTCCTTTGGCATTTAAGAGAATAAGATCAGGCCACACCTCCCAGCATGGCAAAACCAGAGCTCTTGCATCATGTAGAACCAATGTACTCCATCTTCCACTTCCCTCATCTCTCTCTCTCTCAAACACACACACACACACACACACACACACACATACACATACCCCAACTCTGCCTGTCTCTGATTATAATCCCCCTCAACCCTCCCTTCAGAAGTGTCCGATCCCTCAAAGTGGCGCTCTTGTGTTGTAATACTCCAAACTGAGCTGAAGAGCATTAGGACGACTTTACACAGGGGAGGGAGAGCTGCTCACACGCCTTCCATCGCATTCCAACACCTGTTTCGATGGGCCTTGCTCTTTTCATTTACACGATAAACACTGGATTCCTCTGCAATTACCCACCCCCTAACAACAGGTTAATCTATTCATAGCTTGCAGCTGTTTTCCAACATCAGACACTTTATGATGCAGCACTGCTTCTATGTCATATTTTGCAATGGGATTTTCCAGAATTAAGTGCAGCGAATTATTAAAGGAGCCATGATGAGCAGGAGCTTGTTTCTTGTAGCCAATTGACAACAACTTGAAGTGGACAGGGTGAGTCAAATATTCTCCCTTCACAGAAGCTAGTAAACATTGGGTACGTAACTCACAAATATGAGATGTGTGAAAATGGAGAGTTAACAGATCTGACAAACTTTCTCTGCCAACAATCAGAATATTGGCACTGACTAGTCTAACTCTTCGGCGAGATTCTGACCGGTCCTAGGGTGTCTTTAACATTCACTTTCATTTGACTTCCTGGTGTGATGGCTTCATTTTTCTTCCCATTCAAAACACTCAGAGTAAAAAGAGTGGACTTGTTGGTTTCCATGGCCATTGAAAGAGTCTACAGTAGGTCTTTGCTTGGCACAGGCCCAAGAATCTTCTGAATGGAGGATTAATGCCCCCCTGGGCTGACAGCTGCAGGGATTAGCCTTCCTTGCTCACTGTCATTGACGTCCCCTGTATTGTGTCTTTCCCTGTAAAAGTGGCACCAGAATTAGGAGGGGCGTGTAAGGGTTACTGGGGTTAACATTCTGGAGTCCTGTCAGGTGATTCTGTTTTTGTGGTTTCAGAGATACACACAAACATAGCAAAGCCTTGTCATTTCAGTATTTATAAAGACTTTGTTATTTATAAAGCACTGTATGTAACCCGCTACGGTAATGGATTTCGCTGACGTAATCGAGATTAGTAGTGAAGGAACTACCCATCAACACAAAGAGAACTTTGTCCTTCCCTTGAGAAACTCCTAAGAGGAATCTACCACTGCCTTTGCCAGCCTTATATGGACCACTATTTCTTAATGGCCACTTCAAAGCTACTATTTAATCCACCGCTTCAAAGACTGGCAGCCACAAAATTACTCGAAGGGTTAAATATTACAACATCTGTATGATGTTAATAGTAAATGTGCAACTGGCTGCATGAAAAGCGACATGCAGAGAGTAAAATGCAAAGACAAAGAAAAACGGCGACCGTGAACAATCAGCCTCATTCGAGTCGGGAGTGAAAACATGGGCGGAGCAGAACTCGCTCACTTGAAGGTGATAGATGAGATGAGAAATTGCAGGGAGACAAGACTTATTAGAAAAGTGGCACCCTGCCATCTCCATGGCGGTATCACTAAATTATCACTTGTGCCCCCAGTTCCCCCTCCTCTTGACCCCTGGAGTCCAGCCCGGCCCCCGGCTGACCCCCACCAGTGCAAGAGAAGCTGTCATGACAACCGCCTCGGGAGGCTTGTTGGATTTGTGCGAAGCAATGAGTTTACGTATGAGTAAGCCTGTATATATATGTGTGTGTGTGTGTGTGTGAGTGTGTGTGTGAGTGTGTGTGTGTGTGTGAGTGTGTGCCAGGAGTGCTGGTAAAATGATGATGAAAAAAACCAGGCAAGTATCTAAATGAGTATCAGGGCAAGAAAATCCATACAACTCCAGCTCAACTTGAATTTGGAGGCAGAAAGTGGATTTAAAGCATTAAAGGTCCTGCCCAAAACGAAAAGCTTAAAATTTCCGTTGGAGGTACATTCGTCTGAAATTTTCATTTCCAGCAGAGAGTTAAAGTAGCAAACATGCCACGATTGTGATAAAAAATCACACCAAAAGTCAAATAAAGTTTAAAAAAGCAAGAGTTTCACATAATTTGTCTAAAACATATGAGGAGGAGGTCTTTTGGGTAATGAAGGCCTGCAATGTTGACATCAGAAAGGCTGAGAGGAGACCTATCAGAAAATGATGAAAAGGCTTCTGGGTTAAACTTGGAACAGTTTGTGAACATGTTTTCATAGCTATAAATATTCCTTATCATGACTATAAAAATGCTACAGATAAAAAAGGATGAATGTGTATAAACCTTCTTGAAGTTGCTGCTTATAAAAGTAAATTATTTTAACTTCATAATAACAATCTAAAATCATGTATGTTTGTTTGGATAAAAATTATTTTTGTGAAAAAAAGAAACTTTGACCAAAGTATACAGTTATATAGAGCATTACAGCTGCCAACCACTTATTATAAAAACCATGAATGCATACAGTTAGATTCTATTACATATTTACCCAATGCACAATTTGTATTAGCAATCCTCTAGCCAATCATTACATTCAGAAACGGTTGGCTCAATATTTTTGGGATGCAGGACCACTCCGAACCCAGCAGTGACACTGAGACGTGTAAAAACCCCAGCAACATTGCTATGTTTGATAAACTTGTACCAGCTCAACACCCCCAACCATGCCACCACAATGGCTGAGTTAACATTGGTTGGCCACACAAATAATTTCCGGTCAGCAATGGAACTGTGGTCAAAAACTGACTAGCATTAAATGGGATATAGCGAGAATGATGAATTGTGTATACCAACAAATTAGCTAGAATCATTTACATTTACATGAAGAATATATATGACAGGAATACTTGGAAAACTTATAAAAGTGGGTACAGATAGATATTTTGGATGTAGTGACTGAGGTGTTTTTTTTTTTACTGATGTCAACAATTACTGTACTGCTATAAATCTAAAGTCAGTCAAAATATACTAAAATGTTCTGAAGTATATGTTGACAAAAATATTTTAATATTTTTAAATATTTAACAACTGAATTTAATAGTTAAAAAAGAAAAAGAGCATGAAGGAACAGTCCACATTTACTGCAGAGTACCAGCAGAAAATTTACAATCTGACAAACTAAGCAAACATCACACAAAAATCTTGACATACAGAGACTAGCTTAGGCTGTCCATGATTGACAAGATAAATATTTCACAAAGCTTGTCAGCGATACCCTGACATGGACTGGTAAGCTTAACCAGACAGAGAAATGTCCTGAGGGCAAAATGCCTCCGTATTGATTTCTTAGCCCACTTTATTCTTCAAGCTCGACTTTAGCAGTATCAATAATTGATGAGCAGCATTGCTCTTCACTATCTGGATTCCACTGAATTTCTGTACTTGAGGGCTGTTTTTATGATTATGTCAAAATGGTGGTGCAAATTCCATACTGATGCAAAAATATATTTCACTTCTCGGCACTTGTAGTGACCCACAACAACTAAAAACATCTCTACATGTACCTGTTAGCCTGTACCAATAAGCAAAAAATCCATGATAGTTTAGCTCTGCTGAGTGAATTTCAACTTTGAACCTGAATGCAGCAGTACATTGTGTTTGCTTAACATGTAGACATTTTGTGTTCCTTTCCAATTTAACTTGTCTTCTACACTTTACTGCCATATAATAATTTAACAATTTACCCATCTTCCCATCTTACCTTGGAACAGATGACATCATCACTGGACTACTTCTGTTTCCTCTCCATGTGCAGCTCAAAGGGTGTGTTAGAATTGCTTATCTAGCAAGCATATAACAGATAACTGGAATCTATTGTGCTTTGTCTTTCTAGAAAACCTGCATTTTGTCTTTGATATTTTTGTTTTGTGCATTATACACACTGAAATAGCTGGTTGTGCTATGAATTATTAATCTGAAAGGTGCAATGTAAACCGACCACATGGACCCACAATTACAAAGAATATTAAGAACAAAAATAATTGTCTATTTAATATCAGTCAAGGCCTGGGTTCACAAAAGCCCTGCACAGAACAGAGTTAGCAAGAGTATGATTTAGGTCTTTAGCAATTATTTTGGGAAACAGCTGTATCTGATACAGCAATGATTCACTGCACAATGTCTGAATTATTATTATTGGCACCCAAGGCTTTTAAAGACAGACATCTGTGTTTAGATTTAGAATATTTAGCATGAAGGGCACTGAAGTCAAGACAGCCATAATCTCTATTATATATATATATAGAAAGAAAGAGAGAGAGAGAGTGTGTGTACTGTATTAGTGAATATAATAATATAATATATTGTATATAACATATTGTGTATATAAAGAAGTAGCTCAATAGTGCAGATTTGTATGGGAAACAAATGACATTTTAAATCGTAAATGTTCTCCTTTAAGAGATGTGCCTTGAACGTTCTGCTCGAGGATGCAGGGTCATTCTAACTACAAGTTCAAGTGCATAATAATTCATACTGAATGCAACATATGTAAGTATGAACAACTCGACATTTATCATAATAAGAGCTTACATATTTGTAATCATTGTAACATCCAAGGTCGTGTGAGCATAAGCAAAAAGGAAAACCGTTTCAGTTTATGCTCTTAACTTTGCACTGCATAACCACCGTATCTAAAATAGGTATTAAATGATTCAAATTGTAAATTATTTTAACTCAGTAGCCTTTATGCCTTTATAAAAATGTAAACACTTAGCATTTAGTAATTAGTTCTAAGTGTTGAAAATAGAGAATTCCTGAGTGGGATTCGTCTGCGCGCGCAAAGGGACAACAAAAGCTTTATGACATCTCTATAAACGCTCGCCTCGTATGAGCTCTCTCTCTCTGCGCATTTACGCACTGACAATCCTTTAAACAAGGGGCTTTGAATAAGACAGAGACTGTAAATAAGTTTAAATCTATGAGAGAGCACGAACCTCAGCACTGCTCACAATAGGAATAAAATGCAGTCACCTGGCACACCGAATGATTTCTTACGCAGTCACCACATTCATTTTCTTTTCTTTTCAACATAGCTCATTCTAAAAACAATATTTCTGTAGTACAGACAATAATGTAATTTCGGGCATCCAAAATAGTTACTGTTTATGAACTTGTCAAGGCAACAGAAAAAAACTCACCTTTTGCCTATTACAGGTAACTCCGATGTAGATGGGTACGTTAGATGTCACATTCCGTGTCGTACAAAGCTATCCGTAAATTACAGAGATTTTCTCCGCCGCAAACAAAACATTTACAAATTACTAAAGACGATACCTTTATGTCCATTTGACGCAGCCTTTCACAAAGGTTTTCTTTCGCGTTTACAGTGAGTTACCAAAGTTTCCACTCGTCACAGTAAAAGTAATTTTCATCAAACTGTCGCCTTGCGAATGACGTAGTTCCCAAAAAGTCTATAAAATCTCCATTTTCCTAAAGCAAGTCCGTTAAATTCTACGGAGACAAACGCTCGTCTCTGAGTGAATCCAGTGAAATCCTTGCAGGTGTCGGTCGTGCTGTTGTTGTACCTCACTCTTCGGACAGGCACCGCTGTGACTCCTGCTACCTCCCTGTTAAAATCAACCAACCGTGTAGGAGTTAACCACGTCCACACCAGCGTCAGGACAGAGAAAGACGACTGAATGCAGAAGGTGTGTGACTGAAGTCATGAATCAGTTCCAGTGAATAGACTTGGCCTGTCAATGAATGTTTATGGTAAAAGTATATATAACCCACTCAAAATGTAATTCAGACTTTGCTATTAACTCTAACTACACCATTGGTCAGTTTGCTCAGTTTCTAAAATTTCTTTTACATTTTCAGGCTGAAGGGACAATTTTAATTAATAATTTTTGATAGACGGATCATGTTATCAAAGTTGGAGAGCTGCCACAATACACTAACAGTCTAAGAGTAATATCCTTATAGTAATTTAAATCTAAATACCATGCAATCAGTAACAGTGTGCACTGAAGTGTTAATTATCACATTATTTGGTCCATATAACAGAATGTTTCAGTTAGTTCTTGCTCTGTTTGCAAAGTGACCCACTGAATTCTGAGGCATCGGTTGAGTCTGAGCAGTTTCATTCTGAGCAGTTTCAGCAGTTACATTATCAATGCAAACTGTTTCATTGATAAAGACCAGTGAGTTCTTTCCAGTGGCAGCCATGTTCATACCATCATCTATCATGGATGAGGTGGTATACTTTGGATCCTGAACTTGCCTTTGACCTTCCAGAACTTTTAGCAAACTGTAACCCAGTCCTTCTATTACAACTGAAACCTTGTGGGATCTTGCTGATGTATTCTTTGGTTTATAGCAGACTGTGACACATTTTTTTGCCTGGTGGTCTCATTTTTTTTCACAATAATTCTTCATAGTGGAACACATTTTTTTTAACCAGATGTGATCTTCATGGTCTGACAGATAGTTTACTGTTGTATATTGAAATGGAAGCACCAAGAATAAAAAGAGAGAAGTAAGAATATTTCTGATAGTTGCATCCTGAAGTTTATTTTGTTTAAAAAGTAAACAAGTGGTAATTTTTTGGTGTTATGAATGTTGTGTTTGTTGAGAAATCCTCTATCATCCTTAGATTTTATAGTCAGGGTATTATATAGCTCTGGGATTAGTAGTACTCTTTCAACTGTGAACTGGGGGAGAACCTGCCCATTTGCAGGTGTAGAATTTTCTTAGAAATGCATCGACAAATGCATCATCTTACAGTCTGTAGTAAACCAGATGATATAGGACAGAACACCACCGCCTTGTTTCATGGGCCATATAAGTCATTATAGAGCAAGTCACAGCTTTTTTTTGGTCTGAATAGTGAGATACTTGACCCCTATGTAATTCCTTCCCTGGGGGAATATTAGGTGTAGAGGCATAATTAATTGATAAATTCAGGCGTGCTGTTTTATAGCATATAGAGTCACTGTACAACAGAAGGTATAGTGGTGCGGTGGTATCCTTCAGACATGCTCAAGCTCTGTTTAAGTACCACTTTGCTAAAAGCATTTGCTCAGTTTTGTTAACACAACGCAGGAAGAGCAGCTATCGGCAAACTGCTCAAAAGTATGAGTGAGCATTGTGGAGAGTGAGGCGTCCCTTGACCAACTTGCAGGTGAGAATAAGCTCCTTTTTGTGCTTCGCGGTTCTTTGAGGGAACGTGAGAAAAAGCGAACCCAGAGGATTCCTGGGATGTCCTGGAGTCCGGCACCCTGTGGCCCAGGTCAAGCAGATAGGGTGATCAGGGGAGGGGTTAAAGGTACAATTCACATCACTGCATGTTCGCATTCCTCTCTAGTGTGAAGGGGAGGGGGATGGTAGTGTTGGACTGTCTGTACCCATAACGAACATCACATCTCCACTCAGGCCTTTTCACCAAGGTTGTTCGCTTTCTCTGCTCATCTTCAGGCTCTTCACCCTTCAATCAATCACTCACAGGCCTGTTCACTTTAGGTAGCCCATTCAGCCGGTCGCAAAAACACCACAGCGTCTTAGTGACGGACACACAGAGGGAGTCCTCCACCCACTGTGATAGTCATTAAGTTGGCCTAGTTTACCCTCAAAGGAGAACATGGTTTGTGGCTGAAGGAGCCTGCGGTTCGGTTGAGTGGGCGTGCACAATGGTTATGCTTTTGCAGGGATCTATGGAGAGGTCTTTTCAGACATGTCACCAAGCCATCGTTTTCAGATAGTGCAGCTAGGAAAACAAGGGCAGGCAGCACATCTCTGTGAGGGTTCTGGAGTGCCACGGACCAACACAGTGACTTAGCTAACTGTGACATTAGAGCACTGTTAAATGAAGATGCTATTAGTGGACTAAACCAGAGCTGTAGCTGATAAAAAGGTGAGGGTCAAACATCAGAGCCAACAGAAAATCAAACCCAGGAGACATCCAAAAAAATACAGAGAGAAAAAAGTCCAGGTCACAACCAAAAAGGCAACCAGATGGGGCAGGCAAGAACAACAAGAGAGGGGGAAAAAACTAGTAAATGCTTGGTGCAAATACAATAGAGCAGGGCAATACTTCACAGTGAGAGTGCCAAGGACCTGATTAAACAGGAACACGTAATTAACAACAGGTGGATTCAATAGACTGGTGATGAAGATTGGGTTAGGCTGTGCTTGGGAAAATGAGAGTTTTAGTCACGCATGCTGTTGGTAGACGGCAAGTGAGATCATCTACTGTGACAAGCCGGATGATTAGCTAGTCAGTTGTTGTGTGTTATGCACCTTTAGGCTTGTTAAAGCTTGCTCACATTTGAATTTTTTTTTTACAGAATTTTCAAGTCCTTGGATGTCTTGCCATCAACAGTTCATCAATAGCTCATCGGTAGTTCATTCATGCATTTATGTGGCTCATTTAATAGACGATAGACTCTGTTTTGTTCTTCATACCACTGACTCCAACCAGCAAACTGTAATGCACTCACCACTATCATCACACCCAGAATCATAAACCAATGACATTGAGGTTTGAACTGTTTCTGACACAGTTTCACAGCAGCGGTTTGAATGTAACTCTGGCCCAGTGTCCACAGTTCTGGTTTTCTTTGCTGAAAAAAGGCAGGAAGGGCTGGTGTATGTCAGTAGGGATGTAAGCCTGGTGACTCAGTGTTGGGCACGGCTGTTATCGGATATCCTCGTAACGCACGTCGTGATGTGAAGCACGGGCACACATGCATGCAGACAGCGATTTCCCAAGAATGGGTGCAGAACCCACCGCACACACCAGCTTCCTCCAAGAGGATGTCATTTAGCAGGACACGTAGCATTTTCAAGTTGCTGATCTACGTTAATGATTTATTTTTACGTTAATGTTTTGTTGATTTTACTTTTAGTGTAGTAGTAGTAGTAGTATACTGAATCTATGCTTAAAAGACACTGTGAAACATTAGCCCATTACTGATGTATTTCTATAGCACATTTCTTTAAAGATTTTTCCCTTTGTGTCCTTTTTAAGGTTATTACTGAGCTGAAGATTTTTTTTGTATGTTGGCTTCAAGTGTACACTGAGGTATTTAAGATCTGGCAAGTTCTTCCTGCTAGTTTTGCATTGCATCATTACTTTGCTTTGGCAAAGAACACGTGAAAACACAAGGCCATCCAGGAGTGGATCTCTGCAGTCACCAGAATCCTTATGCTTTACCTTCGTTTTTGGTCCAGTTGTCAGGACTCTTTTGCACTCTGACTGATGCAGAATGAATTCCACACGTCCCTGTTGTACGAGACGTCATTGATATTTTTAGAACTCTTCTTAGATCAACATCTAAAAAAATGGAACAAATGAAACTGACACGTGTTGTCAGTACAAAGTACCTAAAGTTTTGTGCTATTATCACTGTATTCAGTGCTTGTAAAATACTGAATAGTCTGGTATTATGACTATGGGATCAACAGCAATAACTCCATTTTGCGATGTTCAAGGCTTTGACATTTGCGCGGCTGTAATGACGTCTCTAAGTCCCAGTTCATGAAGGACTGGCTTCCTTCAACGGAAAAGTATAATTTGCCATATCAGATGAGAAACAGGAAAAGGCGATGACATGCGGTCAGCGAGACCCACCTGTAACGGCTTCCATTTCCCAGAAGGAGGCTTCCGGCAAGGGCCTGTGAGGGGGAAGCCTTTATCAGCCGCAAAACTGTGGTCCAGCTGAATACACTTAGATAACGTTGTGGTGGTTGACATTCAAACAGGCCCTTACAGAATTTCCTGATGAATCCAGACCTGATGGCATAAACCTTCACGGCAGGTGGCCAGTGTATACTTTGGCTTCACTTTCAAGAACTTTTGTTTTTCTTCAGATGCACGACTGTTGACGGCCCAGAGTCTTTTGCCAGTTCTGGGCTGTAACGAGCTGACAGCTTCTCAAGAACACAGACAAACTACAGCATAGGTTGATGATATTACAGCATAGTAGTGAGGCTGCTACATTTTGAGAGAGGCCTTTTGCTTTCTTTATATAATTAATTCAATTGCATCACCTTTGCCTGGAGCTGCTCAAAAATTCATGAAAAGCACTGGTTAAAGAGAATTGTTGAAAACTGTTTTTTTTTTTTTTTCTACAAACAGGGCATAATAATTTGAACATCAAAGAACACATGAGAGACAGAGACAGAGAGAGAGCGAGAGTGGTGGAAGAAAGGGGCATACAGCATACCTAAATAGCATTTTTGAATATTGGTCATTATTTAAATATTTTTCTGCTTACTTTGCAATTTCCTGTTTTTCCAAGTTTTACATTACCCCCAGTATTCAGCTTTTAATCTCCCTGAGCATCTAGCATAATTGTCTTATGGAATTTTTAGGGAATTTTGAAGTGAGAAAATGGGTTTTGATAATAAAACCCAATCGGAATACAACCCCCCCCCCCCTCGTGTGTTGCTCCCCTCATCCTGTTTGAATCATGAGATGGCGAAAGGATGGGGGATGGGTGAACGTGAGAAGTAGAGAGGGGGTTGGACAAGGCTGTTCTTTTCTATGGGCCTCATCCATCTAGGCTGCATATTTCTGTCAGGTCCTGGGAGATGAGGCTAATTATCCAACCATTCATCTTCTCCCTCTTTATCCTAATCTCTCCATCCCTCCCCTCTATCTCGCCGTGTGTGCATGTATGTTTTGTTGTGTGCGCGTCCACCATGTGTGTGTGTGGGATTATGCGGTGCGTGCTTGTGCATGAATGTGTGTTTTCATGCATGTGAGATTCTTTATTGGGGAGCTGCCAGTATCATGATTTCTATTTTACGTGGCTGTCTAATTTAAACTCCTATAAACAGAAACAGCATTCCGCCACATTTAAGCCTATTGGAACCCTCTGGACCAGAATTAAGCACTACATGTCTGCGCCTGTAATGGTAATGTCAATCCACTGGCCATGTACTTACAAATCCCTGCTTAGAACCCTCCTCTGTGTGTGTGTGTGTGTGTGTGTGTGTGTGTGTGTGTGTGTGTGTGTGTGTGTGTGTGTGTGTGTGTGTCTGCACGTGTGTGCACAAGCATTCAATGAACTAGCTGGGAGTGCTGTTTATGATGCAGCTGGGCAGTCAGGCAATGAAAAGATAAATATCAAAGACATGAGCATGTTTGATAATATAATGAATACATTTGATTGCCCAGTTACACTTCAGCACCTAGACATCACCTTGCCAGACATCGGCATCCCAGCCTGTGGTAATTAAATTCAAACACTCATTAAAGACGAAGCCAGAGGGTCTCTTTCCTTCTTTCCTATTATCACCCATCTTTCCCCCAAAGCCGTTTGACTCCAACGTCATGACATGAAAGCTGCAGAAAGTCCCGGGCTGTCAGGAGCTGTCAAGCCTTGCGGCATGAGGCTCCCTGCGCTGAAATGGAAACTGGATCCCTTTTATCTGCTCTCCTTGGAAGACGCACTTTCATTCTCCCAAAGCCCGCATATCTGACAACATCAAGGTGGAGAAGAGGGTGGAGGTTGGGTGGGGCGCTGCTTTGCAACTGGGATGCTCCATCACCCAGCCTTCCTTTCCGAGCGGGATATGTCTGTGGAACTATGGAAGAAATGAACAAACGGGGCCGTGGACTGGGCTGGAATTCCTTTTTCCGATTCTGTACACTGATGGCTGAATTTGGGGCAAAGAGCTCTCCTTCACAGACGTGTGCACAAGCAAGGCCATTTCCATGGAGAATTTAATGGGGTTTGGTGGAGCCTAGAGAAATTTGTCTCCCTCTTTGGTACCGTCATTCCTGCAAGGTCATCAAAGGAAGGGGGATCATGTTTTTAAGCCTCTTAAGGAGCAGGGTGAGAAACGCTAGTCTTCACAGCAGTCCTAAGCTCTCCTGGTATTGTATTAATGATCATTCATCTCTATGTGGAGAAAGCAACAGCCCATGTCCTCTCCTAATAGTGCCACATGATACGTACGGTGTAAGAGATCCAGAGATCCTTGCACAGTTATACGTGCAGAAGCATCCAAAACATACTACAATAGAGCTGCAGGGAAGGTAGAGAACAGCAGAAAAATGGGAATTTCAAAAGTGTAAAAAATGTTAACTGTTTTCTTGGCACATATTTTGCGAGTGAGGGTATTAAGTGCTAAAGAATTAAATCAACATGCAAATAAACCCAACATTATGTAAACCATAGAAAAAAATAGGACACTGCATCCAAACCTCCCTTTTTTATTTTACTGGAACAGCTTTATACTTTCCACATGAAGACGTTTTTCCTAGTTCTAAAGTAAAACATTTAAAACACAACGTTCAATGCCTTTTTTTTCCCTCACCACAGCAGTAAAAGCCTATCAAGACAGTAGAATTAATCTTGAACTTAGGTAAGTTTGGCTCAATCCCATTGTAAATCATTGCCATGGTGCCAGACTTAGTCACACAGTCTGTAAGTTTTCGTCTTAATGCGCAGTGGCAGCAGAAGCTTGTAATCTCCCAGGTGACTGATGTTCTCTGGAGGGCCATCTTGTCTGGGCGCGTGTGTCTGAAGTACGGGGCGGCTTCTGTTGGTTTAGTCCGACAGGCTGTGAGTTAAGATCAGCCATTAGTCTCTGTAATCCCACTGAACATGCAGAGAAAAGGCAGGAGATGTGCGCTCTATTAGAAGTCAAACGCTGTTCCTGCCGAAGCAGGAGAACATGGACGTTTGGAGAGCACCGCGAAGGGTCATCCTCCGAGCCATAGGAACGTGACTGTATAGCGTGACCTGCCTGTGTCACGTGTGTTGCACAACCCATGTGGGAATACGGTCTCAGAAAAGTTCAACAATTTTTGCTGACAAAAGTACAATTTCCGATGAGTGCGATTTCAAAAGCACATACTGAAATACATATCATAAAAGACGAAAATGCACCTCACACAGAAATGAAAGGTCTGTTTGACTTGATCAAATGGCATCAAGGTTATCAAAGACATGTAAATTTCGGTGGCATAATTTCACTGTGGAAAACACCTTGAGAGTATGAGCAATTGTGGCTTTCAATTTGCACACCATGAAGGTGAGGCACATCCTCTTTACAGCGCAGTTAAATAGTACAATAAGAGATTAGGTCTCAGGCATTATTTATAATCTGCTTCCATCAGGTCTTCTTGCTGGTATATAATATATACCCTGTCCTGCCTAGGTACGATTTAGCACTTCTCTGTGATGTCATTCAGGATTGCCATTTCAGATATTCTTTATCTCTGTCTCGACCTGTCAGACATAGCGGGTCCTCGGCTATGGCAGAGAGCTCTCATGTGTCACTGACAGCAGACCAAGATGAGAGGACACCATTTTCCCAGCCTGAAATGAAATCCGGAGGTGCTGTGTTCTTTCTCATTTATCTTTCCCTTCAAAGAGGGAAGAAAAATTAAGTTAAAAAGGCAACTTTGTGACGTACTCTCTGCTCTCGGTTAGGGCACACAATCAATTCATCAAAAACCTCATCAAAAGCTTTGATGCTTGCCATCTGTTCATTATAATTGTGTTTGTGTAAGCTTTTCTTCAACTATAAGTTGAAATCCACGTCCTGGATTTGTATATTTTTAAACTAGAACCATGAAGCAGACCAATTTTCTCTCACATATCCATGCGCTGAATCACCATTACTGGGTTAAGCTCTCATTACTGTGAAAAACAAGCCAAAAAAGGTCAAATCTGCCCATTTAGTGTAGAATATTTTCACCAACTGCACAACAGGGAGCCCCAGTGGGACACAGCGCTCTCTTCCCCCCTCCCACCTTCTCCATCTCAGGTTGGGATAATGAAAATGTCGCAGCTATATAACGTATGAGATTTGGGAGGGTTGAGGCACCTGTTTGGAAGCTGGTGTCAAGGCTACAGGAGGAGCAGGTAATAAGCACCTGACAAGGCGAGGGGTGGCCGCCGGAATTTGTGAGACTGTCCAGAAAGCTGTGTAATAGGCTGTTTCCTCCAAAGATGCCCAGAGGATAACAGAGGTCCACAAAAATCCAGCACCCGAAGCAGCTGTCTGCTGTCTTTAATGACATGGTACATCTGTAGAATTCAAGACTGTTTTAAAAAAAAATAATAATAAGGAAAAAAAAGGTTCTCCTTGTGAATTTGATAGATACACTGCCAGAACTGGGCAAACACCATTTAGAGCTTTCAGCAAGGGTAAAACGATCTGTTGGGGAGGTGACAGCTGGAGAATTCGAGCTATAAAATGTTGTAAGTATTCTTGACCTTGATTGAATTTAATGGCAGAAAATCCTGTTGAGTGTATTTGACCCTGGGTTTAATCAATAACACAGTGTATTAAAGAAGGTGTTGAATGCTGAACTCCTCCAACCCTTCGGGTGTGGGAGTCATATCATGACCTGACAGTAAAACCTGCTGTTGTGCAGGCAGGTGCAGAGTACTGGTGAAGGGAGATGACTACGTAAACAACAGGGTTAAGGGAATGAGGACCCTGGGGAGGACACTGAGGTGCAGGGGAGTCACGAAGGATCTGATCGTGCTGAAAGAGAACCGCACAGGTGATGGCCCAGTTGATCTGATCGTGCTGAAAGAGAACCGCACAGGTGATGGCCCAGTTGATCTGATCGTGCTGAAAGAGAACCGCACAGGTGATGGCCCAGTTGATCTGATCGTGCTGTAAGAGAACCGCACAGGTGATGGCCCAGTTGATCTGATCGTGCTGTAAGAGAACCGCACAGGTGATGGCCCAGTTGACTGTTTTGCATTCCACCTCTCTAGCAAGGTGCTACAGTGTCGAACTCATTTTCGAAAGCAATTGTAAACTGTTTTGTTTTTTTTTTCCTCTTCTTTTTCTCTTTATACTAACCTGTTGCATAGCTAATGATGATTTGAGGAATATGGGAAATCGACTGTACGTTCACTGCCAGAGTCAGTGCACAAGACTGGCACTTTGTTTCATCTGTTTGAGTCAAAGCTGTTTCTTTGATCGCCTAGATGTGCCCACCCCTCCTGACAGCAAAGTGATCTGAGAGTCTTTGAAAGGCTGCCCCTTGGCTTCAGGAAATGTTCCTGATACTGACACCTCAAGGGTGGCAGTAGGTGAATGTGCTGCATTATCATTATAATTACAGCTATCACACACACACACACACACACACACACACACTTTTGCTTGTTTTACATTACCACTTCACCCAGTTGAATCGTAAATCTGTCAGTTGTTATCAGTTTTTTTGTCTGACTCATTTCTGATAAATTGTGTATGATGTCTCAAAGAAAATCTAGTCTCAAAGAAAGCCAGTTACCACACCCAAATGCATGAGTCTTTATATCACAGTCCCCCTCTACTGGCCAAACACTGTCATAACATCAACAAGGTGAGGCTTTGAAATCGCTGTTGCATTGCAGACACTTTCTATGCAAGTGTTTTAATAACATTAGGAGAATGAGGTATACATATTGCTGAATGTAAATAGTACATTTTTATGGAATCAACAGAATGTCCATTCATCCACAGTGAGTATTGTTAAGAATCAAAAGGAAATATTTTGTATAAAATATAGCTTAAAAAGTAAAGAAAATGTACTCTAAGATATAGTAAATAAAGAAAAACATACACGGTATTGTAATACTATCACCTCTTCTGTAACAGTATTTTACATAACAGTTTGCATGAATGTGTGCAAGTCTATTTTGTTTAGCTTTACCATTCTGAAGTGTTGGTCATTTAGTTTTAGTTGATCAGCATTTTTCAGTAAAACAAGTCACATGAGAAAGTAAATCCAGAACATTCTGCTGTCTTTCCTCACCATGATACGTAACAGTTCCTCAGTGTTGGACATCTGGCAACTTTAGGGCACTTGGGAGGGGTGGGAGAAAGAGGCCAACCATTTCAAAGTACTGTCCCTAAAACAAAAAACCCAAGATTCAGTATGATCTTATCAAAGGTTCTAGATTAAGACTAGCGAATGTCCAATTCCGTCTCAGCTACGCTAGCTCAGAAAAGAAAATCACCTAGCTGATCAAGTTTCAAATGATTTTCAAATTAACTAGTGAATTTCTTTCTTCAGTACATCCTTTCACACATTAACCAAGTGACAGATTTTGGTTGTAAATTGACTGATTTGGAATGGACTGGATTAGAGAAAGAAGGTTTGTTACCTGTTAAACTTTTGACCCTTTCTCTTTTGAAACTCCCTTTCATCCACAGTCCACACAGCCCCCTTCAGGCCATCCACACGCACAAAGCACTTATGGAGACTTAGGTTGTGACGCACTGCATTCTGATTACAAAAAAACAAAAAAAAAAATATATTGTTTCAACACAGCACAAACTCTCATTTGGTTTTGGTTTTGAAGGAAACAAAGGGAGCTGCCATATTCAGAAAAAGCTGCGCAAACATAAAATGTGATTTCATCATATAGTTACTGCCAGCTCTCACTGCCATCTAGTGGACATAAATATACACTTTCCAAATTCTGGTTAAACTCAAGAGGAGAAGGTCCAGTGGGATTTATGTCCAATCCTGATCCAATACGTCAGTGGGCATACCATGCAACAGCAATTCAGGCAGTTCAAAATGTAATCCCCCATTGAATTCCAATACCACTCAAAATGTAATCCCCCATTGAATTCCAATACCACTCAAAATGTAATCCCCCATTCAATTCCACTCAAAATGTAATCCCCCATTAAATTCCACTCTACATTTATATAGAGTATCTTTTAGAATGATGGATTTATTTAAATATGTTCTTTGAGTGTATTTGAGTGGAGCCTGAATCAATCAAGGCATACTACCTTCCAAGTTGGAGTGTTGTGACGGAAGTAAAAGAACATTTGAATGAACCAGTTGTAGATGTCATTCAGTGCCCTTTGCTTCTCTGGTGCCTCTAATATTGACTAATGGGGCAAAATATATAGCAAAGTATTGGTATGGATATCCATAAAATTGAAGAATTGATAATGTAATAACATACCGATGATAGAAAGCATGTATCATTTGAAGAAATTGTATACATACCAATCTGATGAGAAAGGCATATGTGTATGGTGGTCTGATATTGACATATTTGTAACACTCCATGCTGCTGACAAAATCTGTCACGAAGAGGAGGAAATGATTTTTGGGCATGACACACAGATATATCTTAGACGTGAAATTAAAATCTACTTGTTATTTTTTTAGATTTGTCCATGAATGAAGGACACAAGATCTTTTGAGTGCTGGCACATCACCTGCATTAGCCTGTGAACAGGTGTATATGCATGCTACACACCCTGACAGGCCTGGGAAAGCCAGTGGATGTGTAGGTGTTACCTGATGGTAGGTGTAGGGTGGGCAGTGGCCGGTATTCCTGCCGCCCTGCTTCCTCGTTGGCCCACCCTGGCCCTCCATCTGGCCCCTTGGTCGGAGGTGCGCTCAGTGCCAGTGCACTGTGCCAGCCCAGACCTGCTCTCTGACAGAGAACCACACGACACACATCACACGCTTCATACAGGAGCAAAAACGGCAACTGTTTGAAAGGTAAAAAAAAAAAAAAAACCTGTCAAAACACAACCACAACTCAGAATTACTATTCACAGTTTAGACAGCATGGACTTTCGATCTTTGTGGTATTTTGGATAGTGGAAAAACATACGGCTTTTGCGTGTGGTTTCCACAGAATGAATAAGAGTCAGAAGGAGATGGTGATCATGGGTGAAAATAGTGTTCACTCTTACTAGCTGTGCGGAGGTGTTTTCAGGCACATTTAAGTGGAGCTGCATGGCGTGGAGTTTCTGTCTCTCTTTAACAAGCTTTAGCCCAGTGAGCCCGATTCAGGATGACACAGAATAAGGGTTGAAAACAATGGTCAAGAAGCAAAAGTAAAAAAAAAAAACAAACAAAAAAAACAATCGATCAATATAACAGATTTTCAAGGCAATTTCTCAAATTCATTGATCTGATGACCAGCTGTCAAGCAAATCTGAAACGCTGTGTTAAATTATTAATATGTTACTTGCACTGATGGTGATACATATTACAACATGAATGCTAAAACACACCATACCTGATATTCCATATGCTGAACCCTTTCTTGCTGTATCTTACACTGTGCAATAGTTATTTCTCCACAGCTATGCACATGGTTCAAGTGTCTAAACAGAAATAAAAAAAAAAAACATATTCTCAACAAAACTAAATTAATAAATGTAAAAAAAAAAGGTGACAGCCAGATATTTGGCATATTTGGTTAAAATGCTTAAAATGGCCAAAGACTCACTCCAGAAAAACGTTATATTCCTCAAAGGCTTCATCACAGTTTGGCCAACGGCATCGTCCGTTGATGAACAGTAAGCTTATCAGCTCTGCCTGGACAAGGCTGTGAACGGTAAACATGACACAGTGCTCCATCCATGACATACACTTTTCTCATCAGATATTAGATCTGCTTCATTTCACTGCTATCAAGCTTTTTCCTGTGGAATGAGATTAAAAATTCCAAACTAATTCCAAACCAGATTCCAAAAGACCTTTTTATATCCGCACTTTTCAAAGGGAGATCTGTTTACATACTGTCAGAACTAGAAAGGAACCGATCCCACACCTCAGTTCAAATCACACCTCACCTCAAAGGCATCTGAAGCACTATTTGAGCAGGTGAGCAGCATTGCATCTCACCTGGTTGGATGAGCATAGGGCGTTTTTTGTTGATTGGTGTTTGCCCAAGCTTGACTTGAGCTCCAGCCTGTGTTCTTTTCCCTGCGCTGGGCTGCTGGTTCACGCTCATCTGGTGAAGTTTGAGACACAACACCACGTCCTAGGAAGAGTATAACACCAGGAGAGGAAAGAACTATGGCTAGACTTTCACATGTTTTTAAAAGAGGACAAAAGCTAGCATCATTTACGAATCTAATTGATTTTAAGTTAGGATAGAATACTTATTTTTGCAGCATGCTTAGTTTTCACTCAGTAATAAAGAACCACATTCTGCTGAACTTGGTCTTATCAATAAGTGTTTAATACAGAGAGCAGGCGGAACCATTCTTAAAGTCTTAAAATCAGCTCAGATAAAATGTGTAACACCGAATGTCTTCCTGCCATGGTACAAACCAAGAGGTAGCAAAGAAGTGGAGCGTAGCACAGAAGGTCTGTTCTGGCTTAGCTGAACACTGGCAAATGGTAGTTGAAGAAAGTGCATATGGGATGTCTCAACAGTGATCTGCACACAGACATACACACACACACACACACAAATCCAAACCCAAATCACACACAAAATTTCACATCTGCCTAAGACTGATACATGCTTGTAGCAGGTAAAGGCATTTTTTTTGTTTGTTTTTTACTTACATTTTTTTCTTTTTGGTAAATTGGTGAGCAAAAAGAAGTGTTTGTGGAACAGCAAAAATTAATTTAAAAATACAGTTTCAGAGTAGAACCATCCTGTCGCATAAACTTGAGTTTAGACCCATAAATTCGGATTACCTGAGAGGATGGATTTTTTTCAGGCTGAGGTGAAGCAGGGTCTTTCAGGTTGTTAACCTCATCCTCTGGTTCTTCCTTCAGTGGTACAGATCTCTCTCCACCATGTATACACCTCACCCCACCGCTCTCACTCTTGGAGTGTGGCATGCTTGATGTAGAACCTCTGAAATGAAAACAAGTGGCCCATAGGAGCTTTACAAAGACTGCACACATTATTTATGCCCTATATATTTAAATAGAAGTCAGAAAGAGGGGAGGTTGGGCATTGAAGTGCTTCGGATATTCATTAGTGGATCCAACCGTTGCTTCGTCTTTGTAGTTCAGAGGAATGGCTTCTGTTTTTTATGTGAACTACTTGTTCACTACAGCAGCATATTCAAAAAATCCTCAAAAGAAGTAAACTGGGGCAAAAATGTAAATGGCTTTCTCTCAAGTTAACCACAGCATCTTTGGGGTTTCTCCCTGCCCTTCATTAACATCATGAGGGTAAATTAAACAGGATGGGTGATGCAGATGGTGAGCTGCAAAACAGTGAATAATAGGCCGTAATAGTAGAGGCCGTACTCCTACATCACAGTGCAAACCTGATACTACAGGGAGATAGAGAAGGCCACACAACAGCACACAGACAGGGATTTAGACCGGAGGCGCTTCGCACGCATGCTTCCACATGGTTAAATTTAGCAAAGAAGCACATGTGCTTCGATTTCTAAAGTACATCATCTTCTCCCACCTCTCAGGAAACCACACATACACACCACACACACACACACACACACACACACACACACCCTCACACAAACACACGCACATGTATGCTCACACAGATGCACATATGCTCATTTTGCATTTTGCAAAAACATGCAGAAGAAAAGCCACCCAGGAAGGGGAAATAGGATTATGGGTAAATATAAAGAGAAAGTTTTAAATCTTTGTGATTACTGATATTATCATGATGTGCAAAAATACAGTCAAACTAACATTACTGAATGGTTAAATGTTACATAATTCTCACAGAACATGTCTATTGTTTTAAAAATGTCAAATCAAATAAAAACAAACACCTTATTGGACAATACAACTACAATCATATTAACAGTTTGGTTTGGAACATTTCCAGCAGCATTATCACCAGGTTGTGAGTGTGTGTAACTGTGTGTATGTCTGTTTGTGCCCAGCAATGGACTGGTGTCCTGTCCCACCCCCATCCCGACCCTGAATTGGATTAAGCGGTTCAGATAATGAATCAACAAATGAAGGAAGATCACCAGGTTCTTCATACAATTTTATCAGCTTCCATCTACAATATTTACAATATACAGAACTAGATCAGGTGAGAGTTTTTGCTGTGTGGGCATAAAATTAATAAACAAATAAGTAGTGACATGGACTGTATATAAACAACTTGCTGTGAGCTGTTTTGGAGATAATCTTCAGTGATGGAAAATTACTCATTAGTCAGAGTCAATAATTTCTTTTCTTTTTTCTTCACACCATGGAACGTTTCATTTTTATGCACCACACTCTCTCACAAAGTAATTCAAATGTGTGGGGGTTCGAAACTGGTAAAAGTCCATTCTGGAATCAGTTTCTACCAAATACTCAGTCTATCACATATTGTTTATACAGACAAGAAAACTGTATTGAAAATAACAATTTTTTAGGTTATTTTCATTTTCAGGAAGATACACACTAAGGCAGATGTAGCATGAAAAGTAACTGTGATTTAACACCCAAAAATATGACTATACACACCATGCAGTCATTCCACCTGCACATACACACTTATCTTCATGTGATAACAACACTCCCTGTGCAAATGTATATAAAACGGTAAATGTGGTGTCTGCAAATGTTTCTTTGATTTTGCAGTTAGCTGAAGAAAACAAATAATAGAACTTCTACTCGCCGATCTGACAGAAATAAAAATCAGAAAGTACATTACAAAAATGTAGTGCAAAAATGTTTTGTTAGATATAAGAAAACAGCACTTATGCGCACACACACACGCGCACAAACGCACACACACACACACACACACTACAAGTCAAAACAGTATATATATATGTGTATATACAGTATATTTACTGTATATACAATATGTTTACTGCATATTAGGATGTCATACAATAATAACTGAATATTAAATAAATTACCTGTTCAAGAACAGACAACCTTCACTTTGGACTTTGTGTACCTGCTGTTCTCTTCCTGTGTTGTTCTCGTTGACAAGAATGAAGAAAAACAAACTCTTTTTGCCATCCAGCTTTACTAAATCTCCATTTTGAAGGCAATAATCAGTGGTTGGCATGAGAAAGTGATGCTTTATCTTTTACAGTGACTTTGAAAAATAATAAATGCATTGCATGAAAAGGCCCTATTCTTCCCTCTCTTATATACTTGTGGCACTCCTAGATGAACTGAAGTCCTGAGAGCACTTTGTGTGGTGAGGCAATGCTCAAATGATCAAATGCTCAAATGGAAAACAAAAAAGCAGTACATACTCTGACACGAAAAAACAGCAACACAACACGTAATACTTTCTGCAATGGCAAGACTGTTTACAAACACATTGACACAGATTCCTTACATTGTATTTGACACCATTTAAGCATAATTATGCAGTAATCAAAAAAAGAATTAAAGCAATTTTTAGATGTATGCTAGTTGCTGTCCTGTGCCATGCCAGCTTTGCACACTCTTGACATTCCCTCAACCAGTAGCTAAGTAGCTAAGCTGGGATGTTCTTGCAACCATCTCAGGCATTCCCACATATGGCACTTGTTAGCCAGATATTTTAATAGATGATTAATAGATGATTTGTTAAAAGAGTATTTCAAAAAGCAATAATCTATCTATCTATCTGTCTATCTGTCTGTCTGTCTGTCTGTCTGTCTGTCTGTCACAGTTAAATGCATATATATAGTTAAATTGTTAAAAAATGTTTTGCTTGGAAAAAAATTACACACTGTCATATTAATTTGTCTTTGGAATGAATTTAAATTAATATATCTTTATATATATATACATACATACATATACATTTATATGTAAATATAAAAAATATATACATTTAATTATGTGATATGTCATACACACACACACACACACACATATATGTATATATACACATATATATGTACATATATGTGT
>JAOYMR010000021.1:2532625-2557769 GCA_025802075.1 Tenebrosternarchus preto
CAAAATAATGAGATAGTATCTCAAAATAATGAGATAGTATCTCAAAATAACGACTTAGTATCTCAAAATAATGAGATGGTATCTCAAAATAATGAGATAGTATCTAAAAATAATGACTTAGTATCTCAAAATAATGACTTAGTATCTCAAAACAATGAGATAGTATCTCAAAATAACGACTTAGTATCTCAAAATAATGAGATAGCAATGTACTTAATAATGAGGGGAAAAAAACATGCTGGATTTTTTTTTCTTTTTTAGTGGCGGGAATGGGCTTCCATAGTGTAGCCATATTTCAACCAATTTTGAATCCTAAGTGCTGTATAAGGCAAAAAAAAAAAAAAAAAAGATTACCAAAAAACTGCTCTTTGTGGAAGGAAACAATTGGTATCGACTAGAGAAAACGTGCAATCGTTCACTTTGATTCTTTAAGACGCTGTAAAAGTTAACGGGATTATTACCAATATTATTGCCGTCCTACCCAGTGGTCCGGCCTAGAAGTGCAATGTTATAGTGGCTAAAGAGTAGCACATTAACGCTACTCTTAACGAGCTTAGCAGTACATAATTGCTGACTTGTAATGTGAAAGATAATTGTTTTGTGACGGCATTAATGATGAGGAGAAATGGCTTGCTTACTTTTATCCTTATAAAGTATAGCCACAGAGCTGTTGTACTTTGCAAGTTTGGACTTGCCAGCTGGCCAACAGGCATTTTTATTAGATATGTAACATGAAAAAATATATATTAACTCCTACAGACCATTGTGACTTGCTCATGCCTGTTAATGTCTTATTTCATCTGCAACAAAAGTTCATTCCAGTGTTTGCTGTGAAAATAGCAAATAAAAAAAAAATTAGGGAATGTCGGTAGCTTCTTGATTTCATCAGCTCAAAAACATTTTCTGCCTCATTCTTTGTGACCACAAAGGGCAATGTAAACACGGCATCAAAAGAGCAAAGTGTAGCAATTTTTCTTCAGGTACTGTTTGTTTTTATCAAGGCTCTTTGCATGTTCACGGTTGATCCAAAAGGCATGACCGTTCATGTCCTTTCAGCTTTAACAGTGCAGTGCCACATTTTTCATTGGCATGCCACTTTTCTGGTGTTCTTCGAATCTTTAGGTATCCAGGTATTTTTTAGGTATTTTTTCCAGTTGCTGAATCCAGTCGTTTGAAACATGTCTCTCTTACTCTCCTGTCTTTCAAATGTACAACAAAAAAGCCTGATCATATGTATTCGAGCCACATGTCATACCATTCTTTTGTAAACGTTCGACCATCTTTCACTGGAAATTACATTTATGGTTGATACGGCCTCTATTCACAGTGAAGTTTTTTTAATATAATTAATGGAATCTCGTTCAAATGGCTACAATGTGTCAGTGGAAATATATCTAACCTTCAGAATGCTGGATAGCTGAGGTTGACGCTGGAGCAGAAAGGCTTGTAAGGCTGGTAGCTGGTGCCTCCATGTCACCTGTCCATTCAAATTGTAGTTTTTCATTGTTAACATCATATTTTGGCTTTTTAAAGAAATGGTCAACAAGTGTATTGGGACCTTTAGCCATTGACTGATGCACCTTTAACTAATTTGTAGAGAGAAACACTACAAGCGTAGCTAATTTGTTAATTCTTATCACTACTTGGTGGCCACTCTAGTGTCGTGGAGATCAGACTATATTATTAAAGTGATTTGACAAACACTTTAGGGGAGGCGTATTGCATTATATACATATATAGTGCAGCCACTAACGTGGCCTGAAACAGCAATGTGGGGATGTGGATCTAATCTGCTGGTTGGTTTTGATACTTCTACTGCTATACAACCATCACATCTGTGTTTTCTACACAGTTGATCTTAGCACTGACGGTGATGGTGGGTAGCTCTGTGCTCTTATGCTCCCCAGTTAGTTCAGTGCTGTCTCTTTCTGGGTTTGCCAGCTCTAGAGACCTGGTCTGTATGGGAAAGGGGAAGCGGTCCAGCGGTGCGTGCTCTATCCTGCACAGGCTGTCGTCACTGTCGCTGCTGTAGCTGGGGTTTGAGCAACACGGCGCCTCTGCCTGGGTACTGAGCTGCATAACGACGGCTGGATCATCCTCTGTTTGCACTGCCTTGCTGGTGCTACTAGAGATCCCCTCCTCCATTCCAAAAGCAGCATCAGGACTGGGTTCCACCTTACGGAATATGTTTCGAGCAAAGAGGCTGATGCAGAACATCTCCACAATCACAGAGTAGTGGTATATTACTGAGAGAGAGAGAGAGAGAGAGAGAGAGAGAGAGAGAGAGAGAGAGAGAGAGAGAAGATAAAGAATAGTTTAAAAAGCACTAAACACTCCTAAAGAAATGTGAACAATTCTTTTCAATTCCAGGATCGTTCCTGTTTCAATATATGCTTACTCTGAGAGCGGAACAGATCGGAGAAGGGAGGTGTGCAGGGCACAAGGTTAAGTGCTCCCATGGTCTCCAGAATCCCACTCTGAAGTCCACATAAGACTAAGACAACAATAATGCAGACAAACTTGGCACGAAGCCTGTAACCATGCAGCGATCTCTTCGTTGCCTTGTAAAATAACAGGTAGCCATAGAAGGACAGAAAGGTGGATACTGCAGTGACTGCATTCACATACATGTTGGGATTGACCGAGTCCACCTATAGGACGCGGGGGAAGGATATACAATGTGGTTGATACATGGATACATTTTGACAACCTTTTTTGATTTCATTAATCCTGCCTTGTAGTATCACAGAAAGCCAGGCACTATTTTAAGTGTGTCACATGGCAAAATGACACATTTTACTCACATCACCGTAGTCATACTGTTCGTCTGTCCAGAGCACAAGCGTGATGAAGAACAGGAGTGTTCGGACCACAGAGAGCTGCAGCACAGCAGCCGTCATCCATCCCAAATTTGTCCTGGAAATCAGCAGGAGCAAAGGGCCGTCGTGCCGCGGCACGGCATAACAGCCCTGCTTTATTGCGTCATGCCAGCACACCGTAACCTAAATCCAATCTCAAACACCTAGATTCAGCCTTTAAGGTGGCCTGCATCTCTTCACAATCATATACGTGCAATGCAAAAACAGAGAAAGGCTTGACAGGTTTAATTATATAGCGCAAGGCAAAGTCCGTTTTTGAGTAGTCTACCTGTTGATGTTGATATGGGGCAAGCAGCAGCAGCAGCAGCAAGGGAAAGGGCTGGGAGAGACCTGCTCCCCCGCCAGCGCTTCCAGCATGCGTGCTTTCCCCCCAAAGAAGTTTTTGATGAGACCCATGAACTTCAGCAGAGTGATGGAGTGGTATCTTCAGAACAGTACAACACAATTCTCATGGCCGTGCACTGATTCAGATATAAACACGAAAGACGAAAAATAATCTAAAAGTGCAACAGCTGTGATTACTTACAGAGAAGCTATAAAGTTGCACAGTGAAGATGACCGGGGCACATACAATGCAACAATGGATGTGATTCCAAAAACCTGACAGGAAGGGGTTACAGTCAGAAAGCCCCAGCCAGTACCCAAGCAAATGACATTATAACCATCTGCTGACTTCTTTCAGTCCCACTGAAGGTGTGGCTTTACCGGGTACATGCCCAAGATCCACAGGCAGAGCCGCCCGCGTCTGGACGAAGGCTCGTGGCGAAGAAAGAAGCCAATTTCCTCCAGGAAGAGGGCCAACAGCAGGACAGCCAGCACGGCCGGGATGAGGAACAACCACATCTCATTCTTAATTACTTTACATACAGAAAACAACATAAACAAGACACGTTTGAAAAGCACGGAGGTGTATATATAATATACTGTGTAAGGTAAAATCAATGTCCAGAACGAAATGTAGCAACACGTATTTCATATTACCGCATTCTGAAAACACTTCTGTTGCATTTATATATTGACAAATATTATTTGCGTCTAGTGTCCATGACTCAGATGCTACAACTCTGAAGTGTAAAACTAGTGTTTCCTGTGATGGGTCTTACCTTTGAAGAAATCTGATGAGAGAGGGATTTCAGCCCCTATAAAGCTGCAGTTATTCTCTCTCCTGAACATTGTGACTTGGGAGTGCCTTTGGAAACCCCAATGTAGTAGAATATGCCTAAACCTTGGCCTTATTTAACCAGAAGTTGATTCAGGATGCATGAGTTAAAAGCTATCTGTCTTGTTGCAAAGGAAAAATTTGATGGCTATACTCATTAGTGTGCTAAGTCTGCTCCATGCTAAGGAAGTCTCTGACCGTCTGATTGATGTGTTCCTGATCTCAGAAATTAATGATTGACAAACACAGATAGAGTCACAGGTAAAGGGCCAAGTCCATCCTCCTGCATGTCTTCTGTTTTGAGTACAGCAGTATTAGCACTTCATAATGTCTTCAAAAAGATTGAATGAGGAAAGTAGCAAGTAATGTAACCAATATATGTAAACTAATTGGACATATTTGTGTTGTTTTTGGTAACCGTTAAAAGTATGAACACCTACTGTGTAATTAGATTGATTAGATATATGCAGCTCATAGATGTATTTTTCGACCACTATACATTTGGTTAATAAAAGTTTACTAAGCCAGAAAGCGGGCCTAGCTTTTTCTGTGAGCGCTCTGCAATTTTGCCAATTCAAAGCCTTTTAAATTGAAATCCGTTAAGGTGACGTTAGATGGGCGTATACGGAAATTTTTAACAGAAACATATCCTTGTTGGGCTTTCTAGCTAGCTAAATAACAAGGGATAAGACTTTATCCTTGTTAGTTAATGATTACATTTTAGAATACAAAAATATCAAAGCTGAATCTTACATTCACAAATATTAGCTAAATTGTGGCTTCCCAGTTTGGAACCTTCACTTGCCACGATGGATTCTGTGTTCAGCAGATTTGATTCCTATGACTTTGACAATGATGTTCGTTATCAAGAAGGACTGAAAAAAGTAAGCACACTAGAAACTAACAAAGATTTGCTAAAGTTTAAGATCTTCTTTTACAACAGGTACGTTACATGTTGAAGCGTGTGTGTGGCGGCATATCAATAACTGCATATATGATGTGCGATTAAACAAAAGATTATTTGCTTCTGCTTTAGGTTTGTCGAGCCAATAGATTTAATTGCTTTCCAGGAGTGGTCTGCTAGCCAGCGTTTTTCGGAAAATCTGTCAGATGAAGACGTGATTTGGGTGATGAAAAGTGATGAAAAGTGTACCACTGAGAAGAGTTCACAGTCGGACACGAAGCTCGAGGCAGCGCTGCTCGAGCCCCTCTCATTCGCAGACGTATTCCGCATGATTCAAACTGGGGAGAAGATACCTGGACTTCAAAACCTTGATATTAAACCATGTAACCAATTACCCACAGTTTCCCACATGTCGAGGAAGTTAAAACCTTGGGAGAAGTAAGCGAATTTCTCACAGAACTGTGACGCTGTAAACTAAGCGGTAAAGCCTGAGAGTCCGTGTATTATCTGTAAATATAAGCCAATAAAATAGTTTGTTTTACCAGTCTAGTTGTAGCACTTAAGATGTTTAAAGCAAGAAGACAGATTCTCCATTTTATAGTTATTCGTGAAAATGTATTTTTTTAAGAACCACAATCCTTTTGTGTCAGATTTTTTTGTTGTTGTTCATATGGATCCCAAAGTCGTTGTCAGTTTCAAAGCTTTGTACAGGAAAAAGCTCAGGAGAAAGTCGCTAAGACGTTGCCTGGGCTATAATCGGTATTTGTGCAGGACCAGGACATGCTACCTAACATGCGTTGGAAGAGTGCGTTGGAAGAGTGCTTGGAGCGCTTCTATTTGTTGATTGTTTGAGGGATGTCCTGCATTCTCTGCTGGTGGTATTCAAGAACGTCAGGCACAGGAGGCTGGAAGAAGATTGGTCATCTGCATCACCTCACCGATTCTTAGTTAGATGCGACGAAATAAAACATCAGAATAAAAAGCAATACATGCTTCTCTCTCGCACTTTGATGAAAGAGATATCTAGGTTGGGAAACTACTACTTAATTGGTCAAAGATGCACAGCATCAGTGCAAGTGCATTGTGGTGTGTCTGTATATTTTCCATGGTTGTCTGTGCAGGCAGGGATTTAGAGCTGTGTTGTTCCATGCATGGTTAAATGCTTCAGTTCATGCAGATGGGAAAAAATGTAATGATAGTTCGTCCAACCAGTATCCACCCCAGTAACAACCCCAAACATGTCTTCATGTTGAAAATGCCATAGCAAGTGCATTGGGATCATCTCTGACCAACAGTTATCACTAGGATTTGTTTCTGCTGCATGTCTTCAGTGGTAACTACATTATTATTAGTAGTAGTAGTAGTAGTAGTTTATTTAAAAGGGGACAGTGCAGTTTCATAGAACACATGATTACACATGGTTAAAAAAGCCAGAATTAACCAGAAGGCTAGTTTATCTGTAGTCCCCTGGCCATGATGTTAAAAAGGCAGTAAAATTTAAAAGGACAAAAGAAAAGAATAATACATATACAATATAATACAAAATACATGCAACACTTACTATACAATTAAGAGAAAAAAACCCAAAAACAACAACAAAAACATCCTCACAACATAACAATTTATCATATCAACACAACAGGCTTATCTTTTAGTGTTGGCAGCTGTAGGTGTTGATAAGCCACATTTTCAATTTTTTTGTGAAGACCTTGTATGTTGTAAGCAGCATTAGCATGTCTCAGATTTCAGTAGTTGAATGGGAGTCTAGAGACTGATGTCTAGAAGCTGAATTATTTAGTAAAAGTGCAGGTGTAATTTGATCCAAGCTTAAATGTAAATAATGACCTTTGCTAAGGGTCTGGTATTATAGTTATTATAATAATTATGATAAATTGCCCTTGTCCAGAGTAATTTACAGAAGTGCTTTGCAGTCTCTATTAAATACATATCATGTGACAATAGATAGGTTAGACTTAATAATGCTATCAGGCTAGATAGCAAGAGATCTTTATGTGCATATGTAGGTGCATAGTGATTCAGTGAAGAGGTGAATCTTCAGTCTTCCTTTTCTTTCTGAGGGATGGTTGAGCAGTACTAGAGGCTTGAAGGAGTAATAGTGCAGAACAGGCTTTGATTAGTGCTTTTAGATATATGGGAGCTTATCCAGTAATGACTTTGTAGGGGAGTGTTAGTGTTTTAAATCTGATGCAAGCTACTAAAAAGAGCCACTGGAGGAAATTTAGCAGCAGGGAGTGACATGGAGAACTTTGGTAGGTTGGAACAAGCTGTGCAGTTGCATTCTGAGTGAGGGGTAGATATCTGATGGAACAGAGGGAAAGGCATGTTAAGAGTGAATTTCAGAAGTTCAATTTTGAGATGACAAGGCACTGAAGCATCTGGGTGGTTTCCATGAGGAAAAATGGATGTATTTTTGTGATGTAGAGGAGGAACCTGTATGAATGAGTCAAGTTATAAAAAGTATATAATAATGGTTGATTATCCGGAATTACCCCCAAGGTTGAGTGTCGTGTCAGCTGGTGTATTCCAAGAGTCCTCTAGCAAGATCCCAAAGTCTTTACTTGTGGAGACATCTCCAGTGATATTTAGTAGCTCAGCCTTGCTGAGATTTAGTTTATGTAACGATCTGCCTGCCATGCATGAAGAGATGACTGGTACACGCAATGAGATACAACAAGAAACCTGAGGTTCAGTTGAGTATCATCAACATAGTAGTAGTATGAGAAACTGTGCAAGGATATGACATTACTAAGAGGGCAGGTATAGGGGGGAAACAGCAGAAGACCAAGCACTGAACCTTGTGGGATACCATTAGAGAACTTGTATAGAGCAGATCTCCATGTCACACGATATGAAGCAAACAACTACCATGCTGTGCCAGTAATCTCAAGGCTTGAGGATGTTCAGAAGGCTCTGGTGATTGACCATGCTGAAGGCTACTTGGAGATCAAGAAGAACCAAGACCAATGGCAGCTTGGCTGTGATAACAGCATACAGCTTCTCAGTACCTGTTAGAATTGCCATTCCTGTAGCTCATTCTGGGGAATGAGTTCATTATAAACAGAACATTCAAGCATTTTAGAAAAAAAGACAAGTGAACTGGTTGGTAGATGCAGAGGTGCCTTAAGTTAGGACATTTTCAGGATGGGTATGAACCTTGCTGTTTTAAAAGCCCTCAGTACTTGATCAGATGACAAAAAAATCAATGGTGAAGGTTAGCAAGTCTTTTGAGATGGATTGGAGAAATATGGAGTTGATTGGGTCCAAAGGACAGGTAGTATGATTTCTGGATAAGATCATTTGGGGGGGGTCAGGGTGTGGTAGGGATGTAAGGATGCTGGAAACTAGGGTAGAAGAAGAGATGGAGTGAAAGTTGAAGATGGAAGAAGGGTATGAATGAACTGTGCAGTGGGGAGGGCAAAGGTAAAAGATAGTGGTGGTTTGAGAGGTGGAGTGGCGTCACACTGAAGACCAAGTCCAGGCCATTGCTGTGTTTGTGATCAGAGGTCAGTTGATGAAGGTCTCTAAGAGAATGGGAGCTTGTCAGAGGGAAGGTTGAAGTCTCCAATGAGAGCAAGTGGAGTTCCATCATAAAGGAAGAGACTTAAGAAGGGTGCCCAGATCCTCTGTGAAGGTTCCTAGACACCAAGGTGGTTGAGAGATAACAAGCAGACTGTAACCACATGGAATTTGAATGATGGAGTATTAAAATGAGACATTGAAAGAGGTGTGACGCACTATTCCTGCACCACTGCCCCTGCTAGAAGTAAACCTGCACCACTGCCCCTGCTAGTTTTTAATAGAGTATATGAAAAAGAATAGACGGCAGACAGAGGAGTGGGTGTTACTGAGTTCTCCGGAGTGATCCAGATCTCGGTTAGCACCAGAAAGTGGAGAGAGTGAAGCGAGGCCAAAGTTGAGATGAAGACAGCTTTCTTGACAGCAGACTGGCAGCTCCAAAGTCTTACTACCCCCCCCAGTGTGGGGTAGATGAGGTTGCTGGGAGTGTAGCCTCTGTGTTGTGGGGGATAACTTTGGGGTCTGTGAAATGTGGAAAATGTGACTGAAGTAAAACACATGGAAGAAGATGCAGAAAGTGTATTGGGGGAAAAACAAAAGTAAGAATAGCTAAAGGTAGAGACAAATATAGTAGAGATGGAGTAAAGGTTAGAGTACCTGGAGGTTTTAATACATAATATATGCATTGTTTAAGAGTGCCAGTGCTTAGCCAAGAGCCTGCTCATGAGCCATCTATTCTGTCCTGTGTTAATCTGCGTTAGTTAATATGCTGGTCAAAGCTGTCAAGGAGATAGTAGTGTTCCAGTCCAAGTGACATCTACTAATTAGCTGATGTCACAACTTCAGTAGTTTAGACAGAGTTAGACGCATTTCATCACCTGAGGTACTATGTTTAGAATTTCATTTTATCCATCCCTTTCTAAATAAGAAAGACACTGTAGTCATACCCTATATTAACTCCAGTTTGGATCTAAATCCAAGCACACTTAACTTTCACCATCTGTTAACAAGTGTTGAGGTTTTCCTAAAATCAGTGTAGGCACTATGCTACTATGACTTATGATGACATAGGATGACTGCCTGTGTAAACCAGCTTTTCATTACTCATGAATAATATCCTATGAATGCCAGTTTTCATATTTTCCAGTAGGTAATGGATCCACAACTTGACACCTAAAATGTATATACCTTTCCCCAGACTTAACACCTTCTCCATAGTCAGTCTGGACTCGGTGTGATTGACAGTCATAATCGCACTACTTTTTTGGGTCTGTGGCTTGCCTCTCTTATCCAGTCCAAACGACATGCCCTCACTGTATGACAATGCCTGCTTCCCATTGTTGCCACTCCATTTTATCTACAGATGACTATACATTTATTTTCACTTTCTTACCAGCATGGCATGCATTTGTGTGTTTTAGTCCAGCATGTGCAGTTTTTAAGCTTTTCTCTAACTGGCAACAGGGGAAGTAGACAGATATTACCATTATAGGAGGCTGTTATCATTTAGTGTGTTACATAGAGTACATGTCAGCTATTTGGTACTGAGTCCACAATAGTCCATCTACTTCTTGCTATCTTTGGCATCACTGTGGAGATAATGAGACAGAAAGAATAAATGAGAGAATGGGAGGAGAAAAGTAGTGATGGAGAGGAATAATAGATAATAGCTTAAGGTCTATAAAATGGCTAAAAGTGCTGGAAAAGAGTAAGCAGTACATGAGATCAGATTTAAGAAAATAAATGTAAACAATTTGTTAGCCTGGAGGAGAAATAACAGTTCATATTTTTCAGGATTAATATACAAATATTTGTACTTTAACTGCAAGTAAATATTTTCAATAATATTCAGATTTATATGGGACACTCACAAGTATGACACAACCCATCTACTTTATTCAGTAATGTATATTCTGTTGTCTATGTGCAGGATCTCTGTAATCTACAAACAAGCATTATAGTTGAGGTGTGGTAGTAGAGCAAAAGCTTGTTGTAGCTGGAGATCCAAGCTGCCCGCTGATATCCACCAGAGGGAGCTCATCGAGCAGCAGTTCCACAAGCACAGAAGAGGCAGGGCCTCGGCCCGGCTATGACCTGGCAGAGTCGAAGGCCGGGGCTATGACCTCAACTGAACTCTTGGTTTGACTGTGGAACTGCAAGACCTTGCACCATTATATGTGATATGAGGAGCACAGTCATCTAATTAGATAGGGGTTCCAGATTCAGATTACCCTGTCAAAACCTGTTACTGTGGCACACAAGCACATCTGAGTAGGAACAAATATACTAAAACTACTACAAAAGTAAAATAGTCAGCCAATTAAAAATATTTATCAAATTATACTTAATAATCAATAAGTTCAGAGCATCCATACCCAGGTAATTGAGCCTTGGTGAATAATTGAAGCACATATTGCTATTCTGAAAGTTTAAATGGGTAGTGCTGTAAACATGAATATACAGTAATCCTAAATAATGGCTAAGGAATCTGCAATTCCTAAAACATTTCTTAACACACACCTAGAGTAGATGCTGAGTTCATTGTTTTTATTCATGTAGATTTGTTTTATTCATGTTTTATCCAAGTCAGCCACCTAGACAGGTTGACCAATCTTGTGTAGCATCTGACAATTAAGTAAACACTGAGTAAGTTAATTTAGCACGTGTATTTGGTAGTTCAGTAAGCTCTATGTATATGAATGAAAATATGAATGATATAAAACATCCCAAGCACATTTGACTTTATTTTCAATTCATAGGTAGAACTGGTAGAACTAATAGACTGATAGAAGGGGATTAGTTCATTCCTACATTGTATACAGAGGACTTTACAGCTGACAGAGGTACTATGCTCTCCATAGTCTTTCTCTCATCAGCAGGGAGTTTAGAAGATTGGAACTGTAGATGCACAATTATGTTGGATTCTCACAGCACATACAGAAAAATGAACATCTTTTCATTGTGTTAAAAAAGGTTTTATCCCTGGGCTGGTTTAGCGGACATGGATCAAGTCTAATCTAGTTTGGATCTAAATTGCAATGCCAACCTTTAAATAGATGATTTATTTTAGCCTTAGGCTTAATATGGGTGTGTTCTCCTTGGTGTTTTATTTGACTCCTCCAGTTACATGCAAAGTTTTTTGCAAGATGGATTATGCAACACATTACTGCATTGTGCATATCTAATCCTCTAAATCAGAGGAAGGTCTTGACATGATTATGAAATGTTACTGTACAACACTTGCAGCAGGACTGATTACACTTATACTGGGACTACCTACAGTGGCTAAAGGAAGTACAGTCTAATGCTGCATGGTGTCTTTTTCTTCAGTCAAGAAGCACGTAAAATCAAGAAGCCTTTTGAATGCAGTCACAACTGTGCCCATGGCAATGTTGTTACAAATATTTGGTTTAAATGGAAAACAAGTGTACAGTGTAGACACGCATGTAAAATACTCTAAATCAGACAGCCAGAGGATGCTCATTTTATTTCAAGCCCCTTATGCATCATAGGTTGAATCTTTCAATTAACAACTGGTGCATGACATCAGACATTAACCGATAGCATCAGATTGTTCTGGAATTGTGCACTGTGAAATGTACTTATGTACCTAAGAAAGTGTACATTTGAGTGTGTGTGTACTTATTTATAAAGACACCTAAAAAAAAAACAGTGGTATCCAGTCAAATGATCAGATTGTATAATATTTACTTCTTTTGAAAGTTGATCATGTTTAATAATTATGAAAGATTAATAGTTTTTATTTTGCTACATTTAATCAAGCATCATTTCAAGGCATTTTCAACTACTGTATAAACTTGAACACACAGGGGGGGCTAACGTAGAGGTGAGGGGTTTTAAAGGTGTGCCTGAATATTAATGTCCAATTTTGCAAATCTCCACTTGAACAATGGCACAGCACACAGTAGATCAACTGTTCTACATAAGCTCTGCCCTCTCTTACTAGTGCCCCAGGAAAGGGAAGCGCCTAGTAGGAAAGCCACAGAGGGGAGCTTATCACATATCCTGTGTTGAAGCACATTACAGGAAGTAAACGTGCCATAACCATACCAAAACAGTAGCTTTATGTGATGGAAAACCAAGCATAATGGTTTGTTTTGTTAAACTAGCATACAACAATACACAAAGGTACTTCATGAAATTTAGGAAACGATCCATTCTACATTCTAACAAACAAATATCAGTTTTATTTTGAATGAGCACGATGTTGGGATCATGCCAAATACCTCAATGCATGGACGTTTTATCATTTAAGATAATCCTAAAAAATAGATTCAAGAATAAGTCACCGATTTAGAAAGTGCAACAAGGAAACGCCTTTAATAAGGGTAGATTATATCAAAATAATGTTACTTCACAGGTAAATAAGAATCATTTTATGGCAGAGAACAGAACCTTTCTGAATCTAAAACATTCATAGGTCAGTGTGCAAAAGCTGTGGGCTAAATGCAGCTCACTGGAGGAAGCAATGTGCCAGTATGCATGTGCAAGCAACTAACTTTACACCAGGCCATTTCCTACTGACTGCTTAAAACTCTTCTGGTTCATCTGTGCCTTCCTCTGGAATTTCAAAACCCTCCTGTTGAAAGTGGAAAAAGGCAAATTATTATTTACATTATTAGGTAAAAATAATGATTGCTTACAACTCTCAGATGTTGATATTTTTAGCCAAACACTTACATCTGTGGCATAGAGAATCTCAAGTATCTTTTGCAATGTGGAGTCACCCGCTCCTTCTTTCTCTTGGCAAACAAGCTCTATGTTCCTCAGTTTGCCAAAATAAAAGTCCCTCTCCTTCTCCAAATCCGTGACGGTGCATTTCAGATCACTGACCTGGTTGTCGATATACATATTAGACTGGGTATCTGCAGCAGGTGCTTCACAAAATCTTCAATCACACTCATCCAACAGAAACAAAAATGTCAATGTAAATTCTATTTTTAACATGGTCAAACCATCTGAGTAAGTTCTTCTTTCTCTTCATGCGTAGCTCCCGACTCTGTTCTTTGCACTGCAGCTGGAGCCATCTTGGAAGCAGCTGTGGCTGACCTCTGTGGAGCTGGAGAACAACAATGGTACACAGCACATGAGCTGTGTAAGAATGAGGAACACCATAGTCAGGGGTGGGTGCATGGATTAGTGGTGCAGCATTATGAGTACAAAATGAAACCAAGGTCCCCTTAACCTGACTTAGCTTGACACTTGTACTGTCGTGTATCTTACCAACTGGAGCTGTTGGCTTGATTGGATTGATGCGTGACTCTGAAAAATTCCATAAATATGCTATTTAGGCAATAAGTTAGTGAAGCTGTAAAATGCATCCAAAGATTATATTTTAACTGATGCCAGTATATATATATTACACACACACACACACACACACATATATATATAAAAAAAACATCTTCAGGTACATGTTTGAGTTTCATTCTTTTGGGGGCAAGTATATCAGGGGCCCATGCACCTTAAGCACAGCACATTACATGAAGATTTATTTAACCAGGGACCAAAAAAAAAGTGCAAAATTGGACCATTTTTGTTTGACTGGTTGGCATTTCCCTTACCTGAGCTGCCTTTCATGGGTTTATTAGCAACAGCTGTAAGTGGAGTCTGTGAGGCAGCAATCTCCTGCCCCTGACGAGCCATTTCTGGATCATATTCCTTGCCATCATAGTTGGCATCAAAGAACTTTTTAAACCACTGCACAAACTCAAAGTTATCTTGGAATTTCCCTTTCACAAGCTTATCCACAGGAATGATCTGTAAAGAGCAGAATTGGAAAATCTCAAATTCATAGCATTTTTTGTTTATGACAAAAGTATATTTCAGGAGAAATTATGTATTACTTTGTTTTGACCAACATGGCAACACAGTTTGTGGATGTATTGAAAACAAGCCAAGTTAGTAATGACAAGGTTTTACTCACTTTGTTCACACCAAGTTTCTTGAAGCTGGATTGAAGGATTTTGAAATTGTGAATATATTCATGTTCCAGCTTAGCATGGAATTTAACTTTCTTCAAGGGCAAACATGATGGGAACAACATATCCATGAACTGACAATAGGCAGCACCTATGCAAACAGAGGCAACAACACAGCAACCACTGAGTAGAAACCTATGGGCCCAGGCTTCTCTAAATGCATTTTATGAAATTAAGAACTACAGGCAAAAATAGGCCTTATGTAGCATTAAAAAAAAAATCACAGAGCTTGGGCCAGCAATGAAGAGACTGAAGCAGGTCCAGTGAAGTGAGAACAGAGGGTAAATCTTTATTGTAACCACTCCGGGTAAACAACAAAGGAGTAGCCTGAAGAAAAACTGAACTCTCTTTATGAGTCTCTTAATATACATGTGCCTTATCTTTGCATCTTTACCATAGCAAATCATGTTACTTTTCAGATTGTAAATCCTTCAAGGCTCTTGGTAAATACACCATTATCTTATAATTATTCCTTTTTATGCTAATGCAGTGTGTTTTTCTGCCATTGTTTCTTGGCAAGTACTTATTTTATTTTATTCACCACCCACCCCCCACTCCACCCCCATAGGTCCATACTATACTTGGACAAATAACCCCTCCTTAAGGGCTTGGTTGATGTTTTACCTTTGAGTTCCATATAGCTACCATTTCACCAACCATGGAATCGCGTTTGTAACTATACATGACCATACCATGTGAAAGAACTTCTGTGACTGTCTGGGCGACCTCCTAGGCCTCCCATGATTGTCCAGGCCCTATTTTTATACCAAAGTTTAACAGTGTTGTGTAGCCCCTTTCACTGACCATTTGTAAAAGCTCTTTTTAGTCAAGTCAATTATAAAAACCAGAACTAAGTAGGCAGTAATGTGAACTGGTTAAGTAGAAGTTAAAATCACTTACCAGAACAGAGTTGTTCGATCTTGGAATGGTTCATGCGCAGAGAGTTGTTAATCCATGTTAGCATATCATGACGACTAAGGTTGTCACTAGTTACTGACGTGGAGTAGACGTTTACAGCCATTGAAGGAGAAGAATATATTTTGAAGATAAAGTGTAATTCAGGAAGACCCTATTAAAACTTTAACTCTCAATGCTTTCAGTCAAGCCAAAATCATACCACCTCCTATGCCTAGCGAGGTGATGCTTCTGAAAAAGAGGGAAAAGAACGACTTGTCGACACCAACTTTTCAATGAACTATCGAGATATTACAATTTGCAGTGCTGGAAATTTTAAAAAAGCAAACGTAATTATCTAGTTAGCTAACTAGGTAACTTGGATATCTAGTTAATCAGTTGTATTCATACGAGATTAGTCTTCGCACTCTGCCATTACACTTTTACAACACACGACTTCTATTACAAAACGCATGCTCCCTCGTTTAAAAAGCCAGCTAAATTAATAGGTGATAAGAAATACAGCAGTGGGCAGTAACACGAGGTAGTTAAGTATCTAGTTAACTATGTAGGACACGATAGCTGCGCTTCACTGGACTTGATGACAAGAAACCTCAATCTGGCAAGTTTGTTAAACTAACATAACGTTCCCTAATTACACGTCACACAGTCTACATCTTAAGTAATTATTGAACTCACATTTCGTCGCCCAACAAATATTACATTAATAATAAAAATGATTCGTTGCTAAACAACGAGATAAAGCTCTCGTAAACTCACTCCGCGTAATTGCACCCACAATTTATAGTTTGTACGCTGCCGCCTCTGCGGATTCATGTACTTCTCTGCTATTGGCGTATTCCTAGTAACACGTGGTTACTCAAGTCAAAATAAATGTCCGAGAAAACATTGTAGGAGCAATTACTAAGAGAAGGGAAGCACCTATAATATCAAAGAACATACAAATGAATAAAGTTAAGGAAAGATTTCCTGAATTATTGTAAAATGATCGTCAAGCTTAGATCAAAAGACTAACTAAAAACCAATGATGTGCATGCAGTTGGAGAATAACTTTACGTTGTAAAATCCTTTGTAAATATATGCTGACTGTGTTTCCAATGAAAAACTAACATTTTTATAACATTTTATTCTTTCTTGTATAATAACCGACCCCAAAATGTCAATGTTTTAACATATTTAATGGATCTGGACAAGCTTATGCTAGAACAAAATGATAAAGCACGATGGGGTTAATTTCAGACATTTTACTAAAATAATATGATGGTGTACAGAAACTGACAAAAATAGCTTAGACATCAGAGAAATAACCAACGTTCAGTACAAGTATACCAAATCAACTAAAATCTTAAAAGACCCTCTTAAAACAACTTTATTAATCAGCCAATTTCAACAATACAAATATTGTTTTTTGTTCCTTAAATGTGAATAAAAACAAATTCTGTTATTAAGGTTTTCTGCCCTCTTTGGATATGAAACTTGCTGGTGATGAGCACAAAGAGATTTTGCTAAAGCAGAATCAAAGTATTCCACATTTCACATAACTCATGTGAGTTGACCTCTCACACATTAGCACCAAATTGGAAATTCCCAACTGGAATGTCAGAGCTACAGTAAATCCACTTGAAAGCCACTAAAATCACTGAGTATCTCTCCAGAACCCTACAAATGACAGTGTGGACAGAAAATCTGAAAACATTTGGCATCTATTACTTTATATGTAAAAAAAAAAAAAGCAATTCAAAACAAATATATACATACGTGTGTGTGAGTGTGTGTGTGTGTGTGAGTGTAGACTCAATACTCAATGTAACAGAGTGCTATGGTAACACATTTTAAAAGAAAGCGAGAAAACCTAAAACACAGTTCAACTGATAACTGACAGCTAACAAGACTCAGCATATACAGAACTACCACAGAAAAAAACACAGTGTGATCTTAAAACACATAATAATGAGCTACACAGAGAATGCTACTTTGTTAGCACCTTAGCATGAGCACCTGAAATACAATCATCTCAGTTTCAAAGCACCAAATGTAAAATGAAAAGAAACATTTAACTGACTAGTTGGAATCACTTTTCATGGCAGTTTTGAATGTAAACTGTGAACTATCTGAAATGGTTTGGAATATGGTTATCAGGATAAAATGTAAAAATTACTATCTGTCTTCTTTTAGGCACATACTGTAGGTCATTATAGAGATTGGTCTTCCCCTTCCTAATTTGTGTGAGGATTCAGAATAACAGTAAATACATGTATAAAACAGTATATACATGCTGGTCATAGTACATAGTACATAGCACCACAAATGGTTTAAAGAATGAAAAGACTGAAAAGTTGAAGTGCCATTTATCTTTCCATGGTTAGTTTGTTTTCTACTAACTGTGTTGGGCTTTGAAACTTCTTGACAATTAAATTACATGATTATGCTCAATATTATCAGCAGTGAAAATGCCAGCAGTGTAAAAACATATCTACTGAAGCAGTTAAACACTTTCAAGATAAAATTGCTAAAATTTAAAAAATGATTACAATAGAAAAATGTTTTAGAAGCACCGGACTACAAAACCTTGATAAACACGTGTAACATTTAGTGAGTCTTTAAAGGGAAACTCATTTTCCTTTTGTAAATTATAAATAGGTAAACAGTATTCCCCTTGACAATGGACCAATCACAGAATATCAGTGAGGTAGTGAGTGGGGTTTTATCAGGCTCTCTCCAGCATAATCAGTTATTATCCATGTCAATGCAAGAAAAGAGATATAGTAAAATAAGTTGAATAAAATAACAAAAAAGTGTCTGTGCATTCTAAATACCACCACACTTAAAAGTCACTTTAAAATGCTTTAAAAACAAGTTAATACCTGCAAGAAACTGTGAAGTTAATACCTGCAAGAAATACTTAAAAATAACACAAAACCATAAGTTACTCACATAGCCCCAGTTCTCTAATAACAGGAGTGAGGTATCACTATGAAAACTCCTGAAACATGACTGACTGCCCAAGCACCAAATACATGACTCCTCCACAGACACAGCAGGGTCACTTTTGCTACTATGGTAAGATATCAAATCAATGAAATAAAACCCTCTAAAATTCATTACTTACAGACGGAACAGGGATTGTAAGGACTATAAATGTAAAAATCTGACTGATCAACTATCATTTATATTCTGCTGAATCTCAGTTTTGGTGAGATTGTTGCATCATGGAAGTGGTTGCAAGGCCAACTAGGACTCGCACGCGAAGTAATCCTTGAGCGGAGCGAAGAGATGCCGGATCACAGGAACGCTCCAGGAACGGCCCAGAACTTTCTGCCTCTGCCCTCGACCCATGTTATTCACATCAGTATAATGTTTGGGGAAACCAAAAATGCTGGAATAGAAAAGACTACCGTTAAACAATGCTACAAAATACCCAATACCCAGTACAAAATACATAGTGCGCTCCTAACAGGTTAAAGTGCTAATAGATTTAGACCTTTGCTGCCTGATCAAATTCTATTTTTTCATTCATCCTCACCTTTCCATCTCTGTGCACCAAAGGTAATCTTCTTTCCCATTCATGGTGACGGGTAGAGGCCCCATTTTCCCTTGCTTAATGGAGTTTGATTTGGTTGTGATGGTTCGCACTTTATTAAACTGTAGAACCAATGAAAGTCAAGGTGATCACACAAGGCTAATCAGGAGACTATAAGATGGCTGCCACAAGCTCATATCTCTCTAACTCTGACCTTAGCAACGCGTCCAACCTCAAGGCACTCCTGTAGATTCACCTTGTCGTTAAATGAGGTAGCCAGTGGTCTGGAGGAAGATGCAGCGTTGCATTTAAATATGCTTATCTTGAACATTCCTCTACAATCAAATGTTTGTGAAGACTTTAACAGTCTATGTACCTGTTCATTCCAGGGAGGTTACCCCAGAAGTAGCGAGCTCTGTGCGCTGGACTCACTTTTATGGCATCAATCAAGACTGGATTGCACTAACAAGACAGCAAATGGTGATGCTTACGTTTTGCTTGCTTCCAAAGAAAACTAAGAACCTAAAGGCTGCTTGAAGCTACTTTCTAACCTCCAAGAAGCGACAGATGTCTGCTTTATCATGTGAGCTCATGGCCACGACATTCTCAAAGAGCCAGAAGAACGGACGGTCGTCCTCCTCTCTAGGCCTCATCAGGGTCAGCATGCGGTAGTACTCGAAGAACAGTCGACCTGTGCCCTCTGAGAGCAAAAAGCGAATGGGAAGATACATATGACGTAGGCAAACAACCCTTTCAACCTAGACGAGCATATTTCACTTTAATTGTCTTTGGGAGAATAAGCCCGATTGAATACATCAGAGTGAGAAAAATCATTACATATCAAAATGACATCATAAAGAGCTTAATATACACATTTCAAGCTTTTCCTTTTATAGCTGCCTTACCAAAAATGCCTTTTCTGGCTGGATTCACCATGGAAAGGTCATTACATGGGCTGCCACCAATCAGGAGGTCAAAAGGACCCCATTCTGCTAGCTACAGAGGAGAAGGACAGGAGAGGCTTTAGAAATGAATGGCTTTATAAAGCCCTCTAGCACTATTACTTAGGAGTATGATGTACAGGACAACAACATTGTTGACACCATAACAAGGTCAGAGAGAAACCCAGTCTGTAAAATAAAATTCACAACAGGTGAACAGGTTTTATACATTGACCATCATTCCTCCTGCCTGAACTTACATGCTTCCTGGTGATGGTGCGTACGTCATTGACATATTCAATCTTCCCCTCATGCTTGATCATACCCACAGCAATGGAGTCTTCACAGATCTCAGAGGCAATGTAGCGGTCCACCTTGAATCCCAGGTCTTTTAGAACAAGATAGCCTACCAAAGGAAAAATTACAATAATCTCCCAATTTCTCCCAGAATGCATGTATCTACCAGACACTCTTATCCAGAGCAGCTTACAATCACATTACACAGAGTATAGTGTTAGAAGTCTTACTCTAGATCTCTTATTGGTATTGCATAGACCACTTGCCCTGATGGGGTTTGAACCTGACTCCCCCACAGGAAAGCAAGTACTGTTACCCACTACCCAATATAACAGCCATTGGAGACCAAACGAAATACCCTTTAATTTCATGTTGACTACATTTTCTAATTGTATAACCATAAAAGCCGAGTACATTGACTAACCTGTGGCGATGCCATCAAAGAGGGAGAGGACCCTGATTGGCCGACGCTGATGAGCAGGAATCGATGGATAAACTCTGTGTGGCTCCTAGATTACAAGAGAAATGACAGAATGATAAAACAAACCCTGATTAGTTCTATACACATTAGGTGAATCACAGCAACAATGACTTTGTTATTGTTACACAGAAAGATCTATATCTTTATACATCAGCCATCAAAAATCAAAGTACTATGACGAAGAAAAAGGAAAATATCTGTCACTCACAAATTCAAAGGCACTATTATTGGCGAAGAACTCCTGCACACGAACGCTCCAGTCTTGTCTGACCTTGAGCACTCCATACTGCTGAGGTGGCAGGCAAATGTAACAGCTCCACGGATCTACTTCCTTCAATTGGTCAAAAGTCTCTGGTCCAACCAGCACATTCAGACAGTCCCTACAGTAACACCTGAGAAGGAGGTGTGTAGTAAGAGCCACTTCCATTACAGGCAGTTTGTTATTATTCAAGGATTTGAACAGAGAGAGGGGAAATAAGAGAGAGAGAGAGAGAAAAAAAAGAACATAAAGGATTTGAACCTGCAGCAGCTGGCATTGCCACACAGAATCACTTCCAGTCCAGCACAACACACTGTGCAGTAAGACTGGTAGCCGTCTTCATCGTATCGGAAAAGGGTCTCAGCAAAGTTCTCCTACATGGGACAACACACACATACATGCACTCACAATCTGGCTCACAATCAGTAACTAGAGGAATAAGAACACGCACATCACAAATTTCTCACCCAACATAAAGCAAAGCAGTATTTTACCTTGCATTTTAAACAAAGGCTCCCCTGAAATAGTGGATGGAATATAGCAATGTTGGTACTTCCACATGAAAGGCAGAAATCTGCAGAAAGTTTGCAAAAGAAACACATAATAAGCATTACATACAGAATGATACACACTACAGAAACACATGATAAGCATTACATACAGAATGATACACACTACAGAAACACATGATAAGCATTACATACGGAATGATACACACTACAGAAACACATAATAAGCATTACATACGGAATGATACACGCTACACAAACACATAATAAGCATTACATACGGAATGATATACGCTACACAAACACATGATAAGCATTACATATGGAATGATACACGCTACAGAAGGACCAAACACTATCTGCTCACCCTTGATGTTTTTGCCTTTAACTGTGACTTCGTGAACCATTTTATCTAAGAAGAAATGAGGTAATGACATAATTTAGGAGTAACAAACACACTAAAACAACTAATGTATCTTAAAAATCAACAAATTATCAGTTATAAGACATCAATACATTTATTGACTACGCTCTAGTAGTATGGGCTCATACCTCTGGTGTTCTCTTGGGCTATGGAAGGTCTGCCTCTGTTAACATACTTTCTCTTGGCTGGTGGCTGGTAGTCAGACAAAGATGAGTCGGAAGACTCTGGCTTTTGGTTGCTAGATGAGTCTACAGGGTGATAAAGAGAGCTCAGCTTTTATCATCAGTACATAGGCTACATAGAGCACATTGAAGTACCATCAGTTTGATCCACAATGGGGCAGAGAACTTTTAGTTCACAATCACAGGTTCACAATACAATTAGTTTTATCACCCTGAAATGACTGATCACAGAATAGGGTATTCTAGCATACAGTATCAGTAACAATAGTACATACTAAGTCATTCATTAGTGGAAAATGGTTTATTCCTAATCTATATATTTCATAAAATGCAGCAGTAAAGCGTAAAGCAAAACAAAAAGTAGATAATCCTATTTTTACCATAAGAGTCTGGAGGTGCAAAGCCACTGGTGCCTGTGGGTTCGAAGCCCCCAAAAGCCCAGTCCAGCATCATCTTGAGCTCCTCCTCTTTGTTCCCAGTGGAGTTAAAAGTCTTTGTGCAGCGCTCACCTGCCAACTGCATACAGAACATCGACATGCTGCGTCTTGCTCGGTCTGAAACTAGAAGTATCTAACTGCAGTCTACATTACCTCAAGAACTTGGTAAATTGCATCTTTGTAGGTGGGCAGACTGGCAAATGAATTGCTGCAAAAGCACTTTGCAAATGCAGCAAAAGGCAAAAGTCGCTCTATATAAATCTGTAGAGAATAAGGAGAAACTGACTTCAGGCAATGCACACAATCCAAGATGGCAGAGAAAGAATGACCTCAGCTAGACTGAAGCCTCACCTCTGAGTACATTCCATCTCCAAACCATTCCACACGTCTCATAGATGGGGGCGGTGTCTTTGTCTTCCAGTCCACCACCAGACCTGGCCACCATGAGAAACCCTTCACCTTCCCCCACACCAGCTCTCCAATTCTGAACCCCCTACCATCCTGTAGGGGGCAACAGAGAGTCAACAGATAACAGCCACATGAAGTTTAGTCTCTAGTCTCATCCAGAAACAGCCAGTATCAGGAAATCAGGAATCATGACTCCAGGACCAACTTCCCCAGCCATATGTAAACAAAAAGTTATCATAGAAAAATTACCTGGTACTTCTGATCTTTCTTTCCAGTTGTCAAAACTGGAGTATAGGTGCTTTTCACCTAAAACCAAGAGATCACACTTATGTAATTAACATGAAAGTGTAAAGACAACTATAAAGAGGTATGCATGCTTGAAATGTCTTTACAACAATTATAAATGAACAAACATGAACAAAAAATACATTACATTTCACATCAAATACATATATTACTGTGACTTAATGCTAATTAATAAATAATCACCCCTGATTACACATTTGTAGAATTTCTAGGTTTGAGGAAGCTGAAGGAATTGACTAAATTCACAATTACATTTTTTGATTATTTACTGTAACACTACAAATGGTAAAGACAAAAGTGACAGGACAAAATGGTGACAAGAAAAAGTAAAAGAAGAAGAGGAATAGAGGAAGAGCTAAAGCACTTAACTTAACAAGGTCTTAGTGCTGTAATAGGGAGAGTGACCACAAGACATACATACAGAGACTGTATAACCATATTCAAAACCAGCAGGAAAACCTTCCAGCAGGCAAATTAACCGAGCAGTACTGGTGGCATTTTGGTGAACCACACTCCTGCCAGGGCAGGTACATACCGCCTCTGCCTTTTTGTCCTTCTGGGTGTCCTGCGATTTGACCCAGGTTCCTGACGCAGCCTGAAACAGAGCACGTGCCTGTGGCTTCTGGCGCAAGCTGCTTTCCCAACCAAATATGCCCCTAACGGAGCCCTGAGGGACAGCAAACAGACACACCCCTCACTGAGGGCTCACACCTCCCATGGCAGCACCAGAGGCAGAAGAAAGAATGGCAGCAAGAGAGAAAAGAGGGTTAAAAGCCACTGAGAAAGTTAGTTTGGGTAGCTGTATAGACCGTCCCCTTTTAATCTAAACTAATAACTAAAAACCAATATTTTACCTCCTGCTGGGAGGTACAAGTCCAAACTACATCATCTTCAACAAAGACCGGGTCACCAGCTTTGTTCAAGTTGATCTCTGTGAGATAAAAGGCAATACTGAATCACACTGATACAAAAAAAAAAAAAAACAAGCCATCTGCTGTGAACAAAACAATCAAGACCCCTCCACATAGCAATGCATAGTTACTTTAATGAGGACAACACAGTCAAGCAATTTCTTATATTTCATTTGAGCTGATCAGCCTTCTTATATAATTTAGAGCAATTATAAGCAGGGAAATGATTAACAAGCACAGATGATTTGCCATGAAGAGGACAGACTGTAAAACATTTTTGGGAGTTCATGAATCACTTAAACTGATCTTAAGTTTCCTCACACCTCTCTTACTGGTTATCTTCTGTAGTCGCACCGAGCATGGCTTCACTGAAAGGTCAACCATCTCTGGAAAACAACATATTGTTTCTATCAATCCAGATGGCTCCTGACAAAAATGCGACTGGAACTGCTTTCCTAAACTGCACAAGCCACTACACTGCAATGAAGCTATTTTAGTAGAGGTTCCTCTATGAACTCTCTGAATCATTACAATATAATAGTTGGGACAGAGGAAAAGCAGCCACCTGATGTGTGAATGAATACTCATGAGACAATGTTCTCACAATGCTAATCCACACAGAGTAGTAATGTATTTAAATAGAGTAGTAATGTATTTCTATGAATAATACAAAATCCAGTGAACCATCTAACTTCCTCAAAGAGTCAAACATAGTCGGAAATGTTTAAACATAAAACATTTTTGAGCCTTAAAATTCATGCCATCATAAAAATTTTACATACGTGCTACAGTGTTTGAATGTACCAAAAGTTTCAAGTACCCTCAAAGCTATAACTACAGGACATTAAATTTACATCCACTGATGACATTGCACCCTTGAATCACATATGTGCCATAACTAAGTTGGCAAGTTAAAATAACTTATATACATACAGTGGGGGGGGGGGGGGGGGGAAGTATTTTTTCAGTCCCCAAATTTTAAATTTGACCCAAATAAAAAAATGTGAGAGGCCGGTAATTTAAAAATTAGGTAAACCAAAAAAAATGTAGAAAAAATGAAAAAAAAAAATTAA
>JAOYMR010000021.1:2557869-2578626 GCA_025802075.1 Tenebrosternarchus preto
TAGCTTCTAATGAGAGTCTGGATTGTGGCTGAAGGTATTTTAGACCATTCTTCTTTACAAAACATCTCTAGTTCATTAAGGTTTGATAGTTTCTGAGCATGGACAGCTCTCTTTAAGTGACACCACAGATTTTCAATAATATTCAGGTCTGTGTATGGAGGTCAAGGGTCACCGAACTTACCAAACCAAATTTGAGTTCCAATAATTAGTTCTAAAGGTTTTGAAATCAATAAAACAACAACAGTGGCCAAATTTATGCACCTGCCTAATTTTGTTTAACCAATTACTGCACACTTTCTGTAAATCATATAAACTTCATTTCACTTCACAAATATCACTGTGTTTGTCCCCTGTATGATATATTTAACTGATTTATTTTATCCAAACAATCAATGATTTATAAAGGAAAATCAGGAAAATTAAAAACCAAACTTTCGCACCCCACTGTATATATATATAACTCCTTTAAATTAGTCTTTACACATCATGAAAAGATGTATCACATTAATTAACAGAGGCATGTAGCCTGAGTGTAAGAAGCATTATGCCTGTACCTGCCACTGGTATAAACAAAAATATGGTATAAGCGTGCAGATCCTCCCATGCTGGAGGATCTTACCCTGAAAAGACTTAAACTGACCTGGGTTTCCTCCAAGTCTTCCTCTGTTGATCAATTCAGAGGGTCTGATAACTTATCAATGCAAATTCATGCAAATTTACTATACAACACCCAGTTTCACCTCATGTATGACTTACTCTGCATGTTTTTCCTTGTCCCATTCATATCAGGTGATGTCTTGGTGCTTGTGAGTTCTGAGGAGGAGTCGTCGTTGGTCGAGTCCACCACTTTGGAGGTATCAGAGTTACTCTCATCCAGTCGGTCCAAATCTCCATTTTCCACTGCCTGTTTTAGTATGGGTGGTAGTGTCATAAAACTGCATTATACACACAACCTGACCTGGTGAGAGGTAGTTGTCAAATACCTGAGTAAGTACAGATTTTCAAATAAAATTAGTAGACTGCATTCATGTTTACAATATATTCAATATTTTTCGTTTACATTTCTTTTTAATTAAATTCATGTTATGTTCTAAAAAAATCATGTCTACAGTATTCAACAGATGACTTTAGATCTACAATACCTAAAGATGGGACACACCTGTTCTTTGTACAGTTTAATAACTCTGTGTTATTAACCATTTGTAAAGTCTTACATTTACCACTGTATTTCTGAGCCTATTTCTTCTATGCCTGTTATAGCTTCCCTGGGATTACAACTCTAGTCTGAATTATAATGATAATGATTGTGGATTTTGCTGTTTTGAGTTGGCATTTCATCTCTGCATTTGGATCTTTAATTTAATGTCCTTGTTAAAATTAATGATTTGCAACAGCTAGAAAATAATTTCAATCACAATTTCACAATTTTGACTTCATACCTGAGCAAAGATTTTCTCAGCTTCAAGAGGTGGGCAGGGCAAAGCCAGAAGGCAAAGGATAAGCTTTCTGAAAACTGATGTTTGCTCGGTGGTCTTGAGGACTGAGCTCCAGTGCTGCTCTAAGGAAGAGCTGTGTAGGCCATCTGACAGACTTTCAGTGTGTCCGTTTTCTTCTTTGACGTTACCATCTCCTTCTTCAATAAGCTGGTACTCAAAGAACTCATCTTTAAGCTGATCACATGCATGGGGTGTAGCAAAGAGGCCAAACTGAGCCCCAAGGTCTACTATAGCCTTGCCTGTGACCTTTAGTCTTCCCTCTGGACTGAGAAGCTGGGACATACTCCTTAACATACCATCACTCAAGGGGAGACTTTCAGCTGCAGAAGCTGTAAGTGCCTTATAGAATGCCATGCACTCATCCTGAAACAATTTTAAAGAGTCAGCCAGTTCCACTTCCTTTTCAGAGAGGAAGTCCTCCACAATTGCCCCACCCAAGCTAAGTTCAGTGCTTGGAAGGTGTAACTTTGAGTTCTCAAGGATGGCTGGGTCTTTTTCCTTCAGGAAACGTACAACTGCCTGAGGTCGGAGAAAACTGGACGCATAGGAACGCAAGAGGCCACTGGCTTCGCGTAGAATCTGTACAAGATCAGCGCGAGCAGAACCCTTGCGTTGTTCCAGACGATTGTTAAAAGCATTAAGCGGTTCTAGGCCTTGTTCCAGAAACATGAAAGTAACCCTGAGTTTGGGATTTTCCAGCTGAGAGCAGATGAACTTAGCTTTATCATCATTCTTACTACAGGAGGTGAAGTATGAGATCAAATCTGTCCACATTTTGATGACTCTGTGAATGAGGACACAAAAACTCTTGCAGTTGTGGGAAAGGGAAGAGATCGGGGTATCAATACCATCAACACCTGCAAACAACACCTTGAGAATGTCATTTTTAGTGCAGCAAGTGGAATGGTGTTCATGAATGTTAACAATCAGCTCTTGAACCTGGTTGGAGAAGGCCATTACTCCAGAGTGGCAGGCAGAGTCCACCAAACTATAAAGACCACCAAGAGCCACCACTTTTGGATTGAGTTCCTTAAGCTTCAAGGCAACTTTCTCAGATGTCTCATCACAGCTATCAACGTAGAAAGCTGCCATGTTACTAAAAGGTAGCTTGAATCTTTTCAGGGTGTCCACCAATGACACAGCAATAGCATCACTGGAGTCTACACATGGAAAAACCTCTAGGATTCGTATGCGGTGCTTGGCAGCCTTTTCGTCAAAAAATCCAAGAAGTACTACACAGGCAGGGCTTCCTTCACTTAGTGTCACATGACAATAAAGGTACACACAATAAGGAAGCTGTTCGGCAGCACAAGAAATATCTTTTGGGTACTGTAATCCAAGAACATGTTTCATAGTGCGTTGCGAGACATTCTTAGCCTGAGGAGGCAGACAATGAGTTTCAATGAAGCGTTGCATGAGATCGTTACAGATGAAAGAGTCCTCAACCTGTTTTTCCTTTGATGATACCTTTGGTGCACCCATCCTGTGCCTTTTACACTGCTGGTGTCGTTTTAAGTCAAGCAATCCTGAGTGGAGGATGTTAAGGTTTATACCACAGATTGTACAGTATGCATAAAAAGACCCCAGGGAGCTGGATCTGACCCAGCTAATGGTTTTTTGCCATTGTGGGTCATATAATATGTGTTTTCTGTTACGACCTTCCACATCCATGTCCTCTGTCACTTTTCCTGAGCCAAAAAAGGAGTGTATTAATAAATACCCTTTACTATAATTAGGTTATCTATTAAAACTTACCAATATGTCTTACCAATATGAAGCTATATAAAACTAAAAAAAAAAAATGCTCATGCAATAATAGATTATTTATTAAGACTGTCTTACCAATATGAAGCTATATAAACACTGAAAAAAGCTCATACAAACAACCATATACGAAAAACAAAGAAATAAACAAGAAATAATATCTAACTTCACTTACGGTAAATACAATTTTTTTGGATTTTGCTATCTATAATAAATTCATTCTTACCAGGTGTATTAAGGCTTCTCAAGGCTTTTGAAACATGTGGAGACTTAAGAGAGGGTCTTGCAAGTGCAATATCCTGCCCATTGCGTGCTTCCACTGGATTATACACTTGTCCAGTCAAGTTAGTTTGAAAAAAATTCTTGAACCATTTTAGAAAGGCAAAATTAGGCTTGAATTTCCCAGTGATGAGTTCTTCTGCTGGAACAAACTGCAATAGGAAAAGGTTATACAACACTGCAAAAACTTACACAAGATCTCAAAATAAATAACAAATAAAAGCATAGTCAGATGGTAAATTGGGAAGTCTCACTTTTGTGATACCATTTTTAACAAAGCTTTCTTGTAGAAGATTGTAGTTATGGAGAAAGTCTTCTTGGTCCAGGGACTGAAACTTTACTTTGCTAATGTTGATAGTTCCTGGAAAGAGCCAATCTATCAACTGGCAAAAACATGCCCCTGTGCAGAACCACAAATTAGATTACCTCATATATAAGGACTTAACTAAGTTTTTATGACAATGTTATTCATAGGGTCTGTTATCCAAATTCTTAATATTTGCATTAAGATTGAGTTACACATGCCTGCATGCACCAATTAAGAAGATAACTACAATACCTGAACATATCTGTTCCACCTGGGTGAACCTGGTTTGTAGTAATTTGTTCAGCCAGGCCAGAATGTCAAAACGGCTACTTTTGTCATCAAACACATCTAGGTTCAGATTAATATCCGTTGCCATTTTCTGGTACTCTACAAGAAAGCAGATGTACTTAGGCTAGTGTTAAATTATTATTATAGTATACCATAACATCAAAGGAAATGACCACGATATTATTTAGCCTAATTTCATAGAATGTATGAATTAGCCAGAACATGTTATTCAGTTCTAATTACCAGTTCATTACAGCTGAGGAAATTAACTAGGGTACAAAGTGCCACACTTAACAAGTACTTTCTGTGATAACATGACGTTTAGGCAAACACGACTAATTTACTATTATGGTGCATTTTTACTATTTAAGACTTGTTTCTTATATGCCAATTAAACACTTTTTTACAAGAACAATTTGTATTTTCAAATTGTAAAATTTTATTTTTATGTGTCTTAAAAATCTAATGATCTTTTAATAATCGAAATGCGATGCAATATTCAAAATATTTTTTGCATATCTGAATAAACAATACGCTGATACAAGTGAGAAACTTTCCTACAACTCTCCCTGACCAATTGAATCGAGTAGTTTACGTCAGTTCCGACACGTTGAGTTCCGTAATCTTATTCTCCTTCCCTTTCAATGTATAGTGAGTAGCCCGAGAGAAAAAAAATCTCGCGGGGTGGTTTTTGCCGCGAACATTCCATGCTTTGATAGAAAGTTTTACTTTTATAGTCGAATGTCGCCTCTTATTTATTGCAAAGTGATCGGATATGACATAAAGCACGAAATTTGAATAAACCTGTGAAGTGCATTAGTGAAACACAACTCTGGACATACCGGCTTTCTGCAAAATACTTCCAAGCAAATGGTGTCATTAAAATACATTTTTTGTCAGCTGGCTACTGGAAGCTGCAGGAACAATATTTTGATATACGCAACTTCTTGTACGATTTACATTTTAAAACAATACGATAAGGTTGACAACGCGACAGCCATATCGCTTTGTTTCGTTTTGTCGTAAAATGTGGTCTCCAGTGCAATCATTATGACTTTCTTAAATGACTTCACGCATCCAAAAAATAATAGCAGGGTTCTTCCAAAATAACCACATTAAATGAATTTAATTTAACAATGATGTTTTCATTGTGTAAAGACCGCTTTCCTTTGTGTCTTTGTGCCTTTGATATTCGCAAACATTAGCCTACACTAGATGGCAAAATTGTCCTTGGTTTACAGAAAGATTGTGATAAAAATGCCTTCGCTTTAAACTGAAGTGATGAAGAAAATTGTAAATGCACGTTGCTCTTTAAAACCAAATAGTACCTACCTCTCTGTCTTGCTCCTGCAGGCCACAAAGTAGCCAAATCTCGAAACCACCCATGCCCCTCAAACGACGTGCCCCAACCTATACATTTTACAGAACAGGATTGGTCTGTAATCTAGGGGGCGGTGCTATCTCGCAGTAATAATAAACTATGGTATTTGTTATTAAACTATTTGTTGTTTGTTAGCTGTAACAAGTTACATGACCACTTTTTAGTTAGAGGTTATATTGCGTTTACGGTTTTATTGTATTATATTGGTTATATTATCATCTAGAGTGCATGCGAATATTGACATTTAAAATAGTAGACGAGGCCTACACGAGTATACATCGTATCTGGAACGTGTATTAGATCTAATATATTGTTTTCAAAAATGCAATATATAAACTATCCATAATTTTGTCATTCCTGTTGTACGCGTCCACAGACTTCACTACGGCGTGATATAACAAATTAAACGTTCTGCATAAAAATAATCGTAGGATAAATATCAGCAGGACAACCAAATTCGCCAGGCCTATTAACCAAACATACACCACTACCATCAGGCACCTTCCAAAATCAGCAATGTTAGGTTATTAAAATGTCCTATTCACACTTAAAAGTAAATTCATTGTTTTAAAAATTTGGTTGGACGGTCATCTTGTCAGTTTGTCCCTTGGAAACACACAGATAATTGATTATTCAGTTGCGTTAAAATAGGTCATCTGCGTTTGAACGTCTTTAAAATCAACCCATTTTCAAAATTGATTGCAAATATCGTTATGTGGAACGGTTTAGTTTACCAATTCAGTGTTTATTTGACGATTCTAAGATGTTCTTCGTACAATTTCAGATGAAAAAGAGCTGCACGTAGATTGTAATGTAGCACTACACATTAAGTGTAATGGGGGAAACACTGCGTTTGACGTTAATATCTACGTTACTACGACAAAGATAAACTTAATTACACAGGCTCCCCCCATTTGGTAAAGACATTTGCAAAGGGGTTTTGTTACCAGCGAAATGGCGGCGGGCCATGTGATTCTCAAAAGCGCTCTCGACTGGTTTGTCTGGTTGACGCTAAAATGGAAGGGCGGGTGGTAAGCCACTATATCTTATTATACTGATACGGTGTGTTAATGATGTGGCTCAGAACAATTGCGTGTTTTAACAATGTATCACAGGACACTGAATTCAGTTTCATAATTTAAAGATGAAGATTAAGCAGATGGTTTGATGCAAAATACTCCATTCTAGAGAAAATACTTTGAATTACACACAGACGATAAGAACCCAACCTCACACGTGTCAAATACCTTTAAAAGCTACCTCGCAGAAATTTATTGCATAACCTGAATATGAACCCAATGTTTGATGTCTGTGATATTGTTTCACTGTAGTTTTGATATAAAGCTTTTTGTCTAAATGTATTTATACATTCAGGACAGAGATCTACATGCACATTGTTGTAAGAAAAAATAGATTTACGCCCACGTATCTAATCAATATTCTGTATAAAATCTTCTAAATAAGTCTTGGGAGGTTCAGTTTTTTTGAAGAGTAAATCAAATGTAAACATGTAGTTGTGTTGTAAACATTGTAAACGCCTGGCTCTGACCATTTCTATGTATTTGAACATTTCACATAAAACTACGATGAATGTCTAATTACATTTCAGTTACTGAATTATTCAGAAATCAGTGTTTTGTTTTGTTTTTTTAAGTTAGAACCATTTCTGACACAGTTTGTGGAATCTCCTCAGAAAAGTATTGCCAATAGGCTACCACCCACTGGAGCATCCACATGTAACACAGGTGATGGTGTGTACCAATTTAACCCAAGACAATTTCATCAACACTGGCAAAACCACCTCACACCTGCCTACACCATCAATCCCTTGGGTGACCCTTCCCCACTCACAGGGGTCTCAACTGAATGAGCAAGGACAGCAAACAAAGTAGAGGGCAATAATACCAAAGTTTATTTAAGACAGGAAAAACACAAAAAGTCTCAAGGCCACTGTGGTGGTCACGCAACTCCAGTGGAGGGTTTAACACTATAAAATAGATACTTAGTTCACATCAAACTACCTTCTGTGCAATAAAACCACCGCACTCTAGTGAAGTCAAAGACCTACACACCATTACTGCAAAGTATCACCAAACCCACACTGGACAGCATCCCACCAACAGCACCTTTGGAGAAAACAAAAAAAACAATACTGCTATCAAAGTTATTAATATCACAAAATACAATTCAAACTTGTTTATTCTAATTTTAAAAAATACTCTTCCACCAGCTTCCAATCTCACTTGCAGGGCCAATTATTCAGGGCTCGTGGTACTGACAAAATCAGGCACGACACTCAATCGCCCGTCTCAAATAGACACAGGAAGCACAAAAATAATAGCGATACGTTATTATTATTAGAACAAAAAAATACAGCAAACAAAGAAAACAAGGAATAAAAAACATAAAAAAAAAACAGCGACTGGAGCCGGCGAGGTGACCTTCAAACACTTTGCTCACTGGGACTGGTCTGTTTGCAGCAGGGGGTACTACTTGTATTCCTCTACTGGGAGTTTGTGGCTCGAACGCGTCAAGCTTGTTGCTACGATGTTGCTTCCCCAATTCGTAAAATCAACAAAATACCCATAAAATGTGCTCTTCTAGGGCTCTCAGGCACAGCTCTTGATACAGTGGCATCACGACACACCGCCGAGCTCAGACGGCTAACGTGCACCACGCCAAACAATCATTAACGCGCAGGGCCGGTAGAATATAAAGGCGCGACCAATCAATGAATCGCGTCACTACTGCAGTACTGCGCATGACGAAATCAACGATGCAGCCTCCTCCCCAGACACTTACACTCCCTGGTGTTACCACAAAAAAGGGTCTGGAGGGAAACTGAACACCATTAAACAGGTCCTACCTGTCACACACACATGAGCTTAAGGTCTCTAGCCCCAGTATGAAGCACTGGCTAAAGGGGTCTAAAACATTAAGTGCCAGTACCTGGCATTCTCATGGCTGAAATACAGTGAAATCTTTACAGCAATGTGACATATGCTTTATTGAAGACCGGAGGCTGTTGGGGTAGTACCAAATACCCTTGACTTCTAAAAAATGTTAAATGAGTGTGTGTTTACATTTCAGTGAAATTTGCTCTTGTCACGCCTGTCCCTCCAGATCTGAATTCCCAGTATCCCTTGCCTATGACCATACCTCTATCTTCCTTTATTCGCTGTGACTCCCTTGATTAACCTCTGTCTATTATAACCTGTAACGAAAATCCTGATTCTGCCTTTCACCTTGTGGATTTATTATTATCTTTGTTTTGCCTCTAGTGTCTTGGTTTCTGCCTGTGTTTTGGATTTTCCCCTTTGCCTGACCCCTTTGGTTGTCTGTTTCTCAATAAATTTGCATGTATATTTTTTATGTACCTACATTTAACTTCACCCCTGCTACATTCCTTTACAGACCTTGTGTAAAAAGTAATGACTTTTTATTTTTGCTTACTATATTGTTATCATTGTTCTCCATCATTTCCCTGACAGAAATCCTGCGATTAGGTTTTAGATTTGATTAAAAAAAAACTCTTAGACAACCATCTGATTCTGAAGAACCTTTTGGTTTTGCATCTTGGTAGAACCATTTATGAATTTTTCAAAGAGCCCTTTAAGGAGAGGTTTTTCAAGGAACATTTTTTGATCCAGTACTGATAGGAACTGTTAATGCCAGGATCAGACTAGATAAATTAAGCCTGATTTTGATATAGTTTTGTCATAGCCGACAAATGTCCATTGTCACGTCCATCACACCCCGAAGAAGAGGGCAGTGTGATGGAAACCATCACTCAGGAAGTTAAATGTGGTGTTCTGGTAGTCAGAGCACATGTTTCTTTCTTGGAAGGCCTGGATTCGAGACTGGGTATGGCTGTTGCCTTCACTTCAGGCTCAGATATGAACATCAGGAACAAGGAACAGGATTTGTAGCATGACACAATTGAAGAACAGTGATATGGTGTCTGGGATAACCACCCAGATTGTCAGAAAGATTCCTACCTAGTTTGACAACTCATACAATGTGTTCCTTGATAGCCACAACTTCTTGACACTCCTCCCCGATGACCTATGAAACTGTATGTGAAGGATGTGAATAATAATTGCTTTGTGTCAAATAGGTAGTGTTGCCAGTATCCCAACCAAGAAGGAGCACAGATTTATCACCCATCATCTAAAAACCAAAGACTCATGCAGGCTGTGTAAGTTGTCAAGGCCCTGAACTAGTAACCAGAAGGCTGCTGGTTCAAGTCCCCCTTCTGCCATATTCCCACTGTTGGGCCTTTGAGCAAGACCCTTGAGCTGCAGTTGCTCAAGATGAGTTTGGTCACAGTTGAAAGTTGCTTTGGATAAAAGTGTTGCTTGAATGTAAGTATCGTTCTTTAGTGGGGGAATTTTTTTTTCTATGAACCTCCAAAGGAAACATGATGTAATGTTAGTCTTGTCTAGCATGAAAGCTTGTCTCAGTGCTAAAATAAATTGTTTAGTAATCTCATTTCAGCATAATGTCACCAAAAAAGAAAAGAAAGCATCACATGAAACAACGTTACAGGATGGGCTTTGATTCAGCGAATGTGTCAAACTCACTCCTATGCCCTTGAGTAGCTTTTTATCTATTTTGTTACATTACAACCTGTATTTAAATGTTTTTTTTCATCTGAATTGTATATGATGCATCTGCTCAAGTTATATATATATAAAAAACTGAAAATGTGCATGTGCATATATGTATTTACCCCCATTGCTATGAAGTTCCAAAAAGGTTCTGGTGCAACCGATTACCTTCAAAAGTCACATGTGTCACATGATCTGTCAGTATATACACACCTTTTCTTTTCTGATACTTCACCTTTCAGATCCCAGAGGCTGGAACACCATTAAGCAAGAGACCAATAACTAAAGAACACCATGGAGACCAAGGAGATCTCCAAACAAGTCAGGGACAAAGTTGTTAAGAAGTACAAGTGAGCGTTAGATTATTAAAAATATCCAAATCTCTAACAATCCCCCGGAACATCATCAAATCCATTATTATCAAATGGAAAGTACATAGTATCACAACAAACCTGCCAAGAGAGGACCACCCACCCAAACTCTCAGACCAGGCAAGGAGGGCATTAATCATAGAGGCAGCACAGAAACTAAAGGTAACCCTGAAGGAGCTGCAGAGTTCCCAAGCAAAGACCATCATAATAAGCCATACACTCCATAGACCTGAACTTTATGGAAGAGTGGCCAGGAAAAAAGCCTTTACTTACTTTAGGAAGGCTCATTGTAAGTTTGCCAAAAGGCATATGGGAGACTCCCCAAATGTATGGAGGAAGGTGCTCTGGTCAGATGAGACCAAAATGTAACTTTTTGGCCACCAAGGAAAATGCTATGTCTACCAGTGCATCTCATCACCCCAAGAGCACCAACCCCACAGAGAAACATGGTGGTGGTAGCATCATGCCGTGGGGATGTTTTTCAGCAGCAGGGACTGGGAAACTGGTCTGAGTTGAGGGGAAGATGGATGGTGCTAAATGCAGGGATATTCTTGAACAAAATCTGTTTTGGTATGTCAGTGATTTGAGACTGGGATGGAGGTTCACCTTACAACACGACAACGACCTGAAGCATTTTGCTAAAGCAACACTTGAGTAGTTTAAGGGGAAACGTGTAAATGTATTGGAATGGCCTAGTCAAAGCCCATACCTTAATCCAATTGAGAATGTGTGGTCAGACCTGAAGATTGCAGTTCACTAGTGGAAACCATCTATCTTGAAGGAACCGGAGAAGTTTTGCCTTGAGGAATGTACAAAAATCCCAGTGGCAAGCTCATAGAGACTTATCCAAAGTGACATGCAGTTGTAATTGCCACAAAAGGTGGCTCTACAAATTACTCACTTTAGGGGGGCGAATAGTTATGCACACTGACGTTTTCTGTTTGTTGTTTGCTTCACAATAAAAAAAAAAATCAAATGTGCAAAGTTCTGTAAGTATTCTGTAAATGAAATGATGCCAAACCCTCAAATAATTAATTTTAATTAAAGGTTGTGAGGTAGTAAAACATGAAAAATTCCAATGGGCGTGAATACTTTTGCAAGGCACTGTAGAGTACACTTACAAATGCAAGAAGTGCCTTGTATTTTTTTAATGGTATCCATCTATCTACATGAAACATCTACCCTGTAAAACCCTGTCATTCATTTTTGTTTTTTACACGATACAGCGTTAAGCGTTAAAAGAAGAACAGCGAATGCTGAGCATAGCAAAACAGTTTCGCTTTTCATTTCCAGCAATGACGACGATGATACCAACATCGACACGACATAAACATCGACAAATACCGACAACAAAGTGTGACATACCCGGGCTTAAATACATTCACGCTGGACGCACTACAGGTTAAACGAGTAACAATTACAAGACGATAACCAGACGAACATTCAACACTACGCCCACGTTACACACAGAAACGTGCACACAGTCACACACACTCACTTGACATACACGACGCACACACCTTCACACAGACAGCCTTGACTGTCATGAAGCCTGTTGATAGAGTATTTACTGAGTATTTACGTTTGCCCGTGGGATTTGAGTTTCACTATTCTTCTCAGGTTATTAGCCCTGAAAAGGAAAAGGTTGTATGCCTTTTCCTCAACTCTCCCTCCCACCCTGATACATGTAACTGAAGATAACAGCTTACTGACCACAAAGTCACCACTGGGCTGTCATTAAAACCCAAATAAACCAGAGCACTCTTGTTTCCTTTTTCCAAACAATGTGGTCAGGGGATCCTGTACACCTTGAAAGCCTATCAAAACTTCAGGGTCCAAAGAGCACTCTGTCAGTCTCACATCTCAATAACCTCTCTGATGAAATGACAAAACCATTCCCTTTTCTGTCTTACCAGGGCCCACTAGGGCACCTAAGGTTGAGGTAACTCTTAGTTAGCACTAAGAAGGCTTAGCAAAATGGACTGCTTTAAAAACTGAGAAAGCCCTGCAGGTGGCTGTCCTGGCTTGTGATAATTCATTGAATGTATCCTATCCTTACAACTGGTAGAACACTGAGAACTGAAGTTTTCTCTCCAGCAGCCTGTTCCTTAGGGTAGACTCTGCACTCTGCATAGCAAAAAGACAAAATGTTTGTTGTGCTTTTCTGGGTACAGACCTTTTTAAACGATGTGCCAGTGGATAAACAGAATAGTAGAAAATCACAATATTAAGATCAATGAGATACTACATCATGATTTTACTTACCTGCTTAAGACCTTGGACCTTTATGAATCCTAGATAAATGACTGCACTTCTAAATCTATTGCTTGACAAATCAAGATAATTGTGAGTCAGAGAAACACTGATAACCTGATCTACACTCTGTGGCCTCATTGACTGGCTCTGTTGATTACCAAAATTGAGTTTACTAGAGATTAAATTTAAGCAATGCAAAAGATAGTAGAGTCACATACTTTTTAAATAGAAGTGTTTCCTGGAGTGAGTGACCTCTGCACTGCACAGGTTATAGTAATAGCTCCTGCAATGTGCAGCCCCTTCTTTTTCTGTGTAAGTGACCCTTGTATCCTCCTCTATCTTCTGCAAACAAGAGTACAGACTGAGCTTCCCTGGTTCTCACTACCACCACTCAAGAAGTGTGCAAAAAGTTTCTAGAGTTTCTAGGGATTGTCAAGGAATTATGGAGAGAGACTCCTGCATATATTGAAATGTGGAGTATTTCAATTGATTACAATAAGAGTTATGATTCAAAAGGTGAATCATAATGAATGGACTGACATGGTTTTATTTCTGTAGCCTTGCTGCAGTTAAACTGCTCTATTAAGAGCACTATAACACAAGCTTAATTTTTGCATTGTTCCATTTATGCCATTTGAAAGTGAGGAGTAGGAGAAAGGGAGAAGGACCAGGGAGTCAGTATGAGGGAATGCTTTGTCCAGAGGCTTAGGACCAGTGCCCCAAATGTAAATAGAGGAGAGAGGGCAGAATTCACCTCACATTAGTGATGCACCGCAATACATCCTACTGGCTCGCCGAGGTCAAGCCAATGTCCTATAGCATGTAGAGCTGAATGCAACTGAACGTTTCAAACCACAAGAGAATTGGCAATGGAGTCTGATCCAATGAAACTGCACTAAAGTTGTTAGTGACTAGTGAGCCTACATTCATTTATCAGGAGAAACATCTGCATGTGTTCAGGCTTATCTGACTGTTTTGGATGCCTGAGTTTCTTGCCTCATTTGTGATATCTTAAGCTTGTCAATGACTTATTTTAATGAGTAATTAAATATCTGGCGTCTGGCTGGAGATTCTGGAAAAAAATGGTTAAACATGGTTCAAGATTATGATTAGCTGGGAGCACAGCTAGGAAAGTGATTTTTCTTCGGTTTCTGTTGTTAAAAGGTTTTTGGAAAGGTCATATAGAGGCAGTGATCACTTGCTCTTGTAGGTCAGAGGTCAGAGAAAAGAAAGGAAGCAATACTCGTGGGTCATTTCCTGGCACATGTGATCAAACTCGTCACACAGCCATCATAGTGGGACCCACTGCCACGGCAGTGCGTCACTGAACGCATGTCACAGCCAATCAGCTGCTCTCAACAGATATGAACATAGTGTTTGTATCTTTCTTCTGTGAGACTTCTGGCCAGTCAGGTTGAATGATTTGGAAGCCAACTGACAGGGATAGGAGGTAATTTGGCAATGGCAGTTCTTTGTAGACTATATGTCTCAAGCACCAAAATTACTTTGAAGAAATGGAAAAAGAACTGTTAGAAAATAACAACCAGCTAACAATATGTGTCTCAAGGCTAAGGATGCAGGATAAGTAGAACGAATTTCTTCATCTGTGCAACACTGAAGAGTCATGATTTGAATACAATTCTCAAGCGTGTGATTTCCAAGTGCTGCTCTGCTTACATCTATAAGCCACTGCAGTGTAATATACTTATGCAAATCTCAGTAGCACATGAATGAGTACAGAAGAGGAAATCTTTGTATACCAGTATTAGGATGGATTGTTCTACCATGACTGAAGCTTTGACTTTAAAACACCCATTTATTAATAAGTAATAAGTAACCAATAAGGATTATGGCTACTGTTAGCCATGGAATCAAGGAGATGGAAAATGTCTTAACATTATAGATGTCCCCTCTGTCTGCATAAAAGTGCACTGATGTTTAGAGTTAGGAACTGGGGAACCCATGGGAAGCATTTGACTTTGTCCCGGTGTTCATGAGCTTGCCTAACGGTTTGTAAGGTAACATCATCTTAGTGACAGAACAGTGTTTGCACAGCACATGATGCTGTTGAAAAGCCTCATGTTCCTTGGCTGTTATACCGCCATGCACAGCCAATCAGCAGACCTAATGACCCTCATGAGATGGCTGCTAATATCACTAGGATCCGGCGCCATTGTTTATCATTTGGCAACAGACATTGTGGATTAAACACATTTATGACTTTATCTCAAATAAATACATGGAAATGTTGAAAAAAAAACCCATTGAGAAACCAGTGAAAGGTGACTCATTAGTCTACATTACTTGTTCCCAGTGCTTTTAGGGATCAAGGTTTTATTCTATTTTTACCAAATTAGTGGGTTTGTGTTTTGCATACAAATTCCTTTTCAACCAGTTGGTGTTGAGCAAAAAAATCTGCCTCTGAGTTCCACTTCCCCTGTGCTAATGTTTCATGAAACAATGTTATAGGATTTGTGAGCAGTTCACATGGAATTTGACACAGACTGACACAGAGTTCCAACTGTTTCATGATGCTTTGATCACATATGAAAATATTTACTGTAGGGCTAGGTGATAGATCAAAGTTGACAGATTCCATATCTATAAATCTCTATATCAAAATGTCTGCGTTCAGGTGTTGAGAACATACTGTAGGTTCAAATGTGTAGGCATGCCAGAGAGAAGCAAAGGAAAAACTGTTAAGAACGGAGAGAGAAAGAATCATGGGTCACATTAATGTTGGCAAGGAAGCTTAAATGGTAACTAATTCTGGGAAAAAATTAACTTGACTCCTGTGATTTTTCTAGTTTTTTATGAGAAAATATACCAATATGTTTGCTTATAAGTGACACTGTAAGGTATTTTTTAATTAAATTGGGGTAAATCTAATATTGTATTTCAAGTCAAAACAATCCTGATATCAAGTCAAACCCTTATCATCCAGACCTAGCTGAATAACAGATCACTTTAATGCGTGACAAATCTTGCTGTTGAGTATGGTATGGCTTGCCTGTGCGGTTATTTCTGTAGTTGTGATCAAGTTATTTCAGGTCCATTTTCATGTGATATTTCTGTTATTTTGTCCAGTACTATTGTTGTTATGTTTTGTTTTGCTTTTTTTTCTAACATTTTTATCTTTCACATTTGCCTTTTGTTAGTATTTGTAAAAGCTGTGAAAGATATGAGTGGTGGTTTGGAGGAGGGAATTTTAAGGTCATTGGGGTCTCTCTCTCTCTCTCTTTCTCTCTCTCTCTCTCTCTCTCTCTCTCTCTCTCACACACACACACACACACACACACTTTGGCTTTATGTGAAGTCTTTGTGTTTCCACTCTAGAGGGGCCCATGAGGTATGAAGCACAAGGAGAGGCAACACAGAAGAGAGATCTGGGAGACTTGGTGTGTTGTAGGTAGCTATACATTTACTTACATTCACAAATTCAGGTGTCAGGAAGATGCTCTGAAGTGTGTTAACACTGCATTCAAGACAGAATTCATTCTGGTAACAGAATTAGCTATAAACAAGCCAAATACAAGCTGGAGAAAGGTAATGAATCAGCAAAGGAGGGCTAAAAAATTTAAAAGCCACTTTGCTGCTAACGACCCATCGTCAGTCTGGAAGGGCCTTCAAGAGACTACCAACTACAAGGTGAGGACACTCCCCCACTTAATGACTGCCAGCTCACAAATGAGTTCTACTGTAGATTTGAACACAGAAAAACACTGCTCAGCCTTTAATTCTGCTCAGCCCTCCTCCCCCACCATGGCTCTCTCTCCTGCGAATCTCATCATCAATGACCAGGACGTCAAGAACCTTTTCAGCAAACAGAAGATGAGAAAAGCCCCATTAATATAATTGGACTAAAGGACTACAGGCTCATAGCACTGAGCTCTGTAGTCATGAAGGCATTTGAACATCTAGTCTTAGCTCACCTTAAGACCATTACAAATCCTTTGCTTTATCCCCTGCAGTTTGGATACAGAGCTAACAGGACTGTCAAAGATATGGTCAACTTGATCCTACAATTCATACTACAACACCTCGAGAGAGGAGAGCACAGTCTCCATCACCAAAAAAGTACAGCAAAGAATGTACTTTCTAAGACAGTTAAAGAAATTCAACCTGCCACAGAGTCTGATGATCCAGTTCTACACAGCGATGATCAAGTCCGTCCTTACATCATCTGTAACCATCTGGTTTGGTTCGTCCACCTCATAGGAACGTGCCACACTCCAGCGCATAATCGGTGGAGAAGATCATCAGGTGCAGCCTGCCGCCACTCCAAGACATTTACACCAGCAGGGTGATGCAATGTACCAGCAAAGTAATTGCTGACCCCTCTCGTCCTGGACATCATCTCTTCCAGCCACTGCCCTCCGGTAGAAGAATCAGGGCTATCAGATCCAGCACAACCAGACACACTAACAGCTTCTTCCTCAGAGCTGTAGCACTCACCAACCACAGGGGACACTTTGCACTTTAAAACTGAACTTACAAACTCACTTCCTCCTGTGGCATAAAGCTATCCTGCATGTCTGCACTAATATATTAGTATTCAATGTTCATGTAACTCTGTATTCTATATTCTATATATAATACCAATATAGTATACTTATATATATTTGATTGATATATATGCTAATATACACATCTCACATGTATAGATATTATATTTCCTGTAAATCCAGAAGTCTATTTTTATTACTTATTTATTCCTTATTTCATTTCTGCTTTTTCTTTTGTTATATTTAAATATTGTCTTTAGTATATGTGCTGTCTAGCTGGTTCTAGGATGTTCCATGTCATACATGTGTGCACTCAAGACAAATTCCTTGAACGTGTATATACATACTTGGAAGAATAAACTGATTCTGAATATTCTATTGTTTTTGCTGAGCTTTCTATAATACTTGGAAATACTGACATCTATTGGTCATGAGTTGTCAATGTTACAGAAATTGTATTCCTGTTTAAATGGTCCACTACCCTGATTGCTAGCAATTACCACTATTATGCTAACCATTGTGAGAAGTCCAAACATAATCTGTTATCACTTAAACTGCTTCATAGCTTATCAAATCTCACATACATAACCACATTCCTCCCCCATTTGTAGATTATACATATATATTTATTTTTCCTATTTGATGTAGATCTACCCAGAAAAGCTTGGGCCACTATATACCCTCAGGAGTAAAATACCCCTACCCACCCCCCAAACACACACACACACACACACACACACACACACACACACACACACACACACACGTGCAAGCAGAGCTAAGGCTCTGACCTTGAGTTGCCATGGCAACCTTGGTGCTCCACATGAAACTTCACTTGAGTAAACAGGCATAGCTGTAGACACAGTCACGCACTGGCATGCACACACACTCACACACACACACACACACACACACACACACAAACACACTTCAAGCAGAAATATGTTGATAGCAGTCAAAACAGTGGTTAAAGGTAACACATGCACCATACAGATGATAAAGTGTGTCTAATACATTGGTAATTTCACCAGTGTTCACCAGGGACTGCCACAGTTATTTGTGGCAGTAGTAACTTTCATATTCTGTCTCTGATGCACTAGCCTGTTGGGTTTAATTAAGATATATTTCCCTCACCCATCAAAAGTTTAATCAAAACACAGTTCTGTATATAACTATTGTCAGGGCGTTTCCAAGACAACTAGGATACAGAAGCATAAAACCAATTAGCTACCTTTTAATATAAATACTCCATCTCTTAAAAATGTTAATGCTGAAATTGATGTAATAAGAAACTTAAAAGAGGCAAAGATGAAGTGAGACAGGAAACTTAATGTTAAACCAAAATTGGAAAGTATGAACTTCTTTTCAGCACACTACGGTTGTTAAACTAGTTTATATCAAATATTTTTTATTGTTATTGTCATTCTTTCTATCATTTTTCTGTTCATATTTTCCACTGATCAATTCATTAATGTTTTTTTTTCCCACAATAAAGAAAAAACACTGAGCATTAACAGATGCATTTTTATTTTTTATCCAGCAATATTTTGGTTTTTGTTGATTCCCAACATTTTAAATCATGCATGAGTAACTCTGTCTGGGTTTACACATAGTCAAGTTGAGCAATCATTCAAGCTCTTACAAACTCCAATAAATCTTCTATCATTGTGTTGAGGTTTACTCATGTGTAGGATGCACTGTGGCGATTTCAAGTAGTTCCAGAACTTGAAACATGAAATTAGGTGTATTGAATAAATCTAAAACAACCCACAGAAAGACATGCATCCATGGCTATATAGTGAAACGTAACGTGCTAAAGGAATGAAGACTTGAACACCCATTCTCTGATTTCTCACAGCTTGCCCTGTTGGAAAGTGTTTATTGGAGAGATGCAGATGAACTGTAAATAAAAGGTTCTTAAGTACTAAAGCTATAGGCACGATTCATCAATAAATAACAATAACATAACGATAAATAAATAACAAAGAAAAAAATAAACAGTGAACCTATCCTTTAACATAGACTAAACATGTTATAGTAAACTGCATTTGCAAATCACCCAAACACCCAAACACAAAAGTTATATGCAGATTAATCAAGTACATGTACATTATGGAATTAATTTGCAATTACACTTTTTTATCCACAGGCATTTTCTTCATGTCATTTTGATTGTCACAAGGAACTGTTCAAGGAGCTGCTAATCTGCTAAGACAACCAAGAGAATGCTGTAGAGTTTAGATGTAAAGAAAAATAGTTGTGCAAATTATATTTGTGGAAAGGTGTATAAATAGATACATTTAATTGCCAGTGTTCATGACAGTTTGTATTTCAATTTAGTTAAGTAGTTTGACTGTATGAGGGTGGATAGTGACAGTGCAGTTGCTATGGTTTCTAGTTGTCATATACCTCGTAGGCAGAAGAGGGACAGTAAGTTCGACTAGCTGAAACTCCACTGAGATTGTGCCAAGACGCAGGTCTTATATATCAAGCACATCTCACCTGTTCTCAGTATGTCCTTCACATACAGGCTGTCAGACTATTTGATGCTGTTTGAGGTCTTCTGTTGATCTACTTGTCTTGCTGTCTTTGTGGTGTGGAGACCACCTGCGGGTTGATTGTTGGTGTTTTCAAGTTTTCAATTTGATGACCTATCTCTCTCTCTCTCTCTCTCTCTCTCACACACACACACACACACACACACACACAGTTCATTCCTATTGGTTTGCTTCTCACACCTTTTACTCAGTAAGCTATCAGTTTCTTCGGCCATCCATATCAGCGCTGCGGCAGATAGAAGACTGCAGAGACCTCTGTGTCGCCAGGCCGATATTTTCGACTTCCCTCACTTTCAAACACCAAAACCCTTTGGAAATCTTTCTGACTGAATAACCTGCCAGTTCACAGCAAGGCCAGTGGTTTTGGGAAACACGGCCCTAAAATGGCCGTATGTACCCTGCCCAGCCTGTCAGACAGCGTCCCTGTGGCCCCCCGAGGAGAGGAATCACGTCACGCGGCCCAGAGTCTGTTGGTCTCTCACTTAACCTGATCAAGCTGTGGCCATGCGGTGTGCTAAAGTTCATTTTGTTCTTGCATGTGTACAAATGCAGAGCGCACCATGTGTTGAAGCGCCATGTGGAAAGCAGAATGAATATATTCAAACACAGGTAAACGGATCCAAGCCCATGGTGGAGGAGCTGGAGGTTCTGTCCTCCTTGTGTTTCTTTTGTGCTCCTCTTTATGATTAACCAGACCCACCGGCCTGCAGCTTCTCCCCCCCTTTCGCTGGTCGTTTCCTGTTACTTGGTTACCGGTTGCTGCGGACTGCTTGGGCCGACTGCGTTGCCATGGCTACCGTGCCCATTCTGTCGTCTCCTGGCTGCCTCTTGGCTCCCCTGTCCTGACATCCCCCACCCCCCCCCCCAACCCCAGACCCCCCCCCCCCCCCCCCCCCCCCCCCGGGGCCCCCCCCCACAAGGGGGGCCCCCGGGGGGGGGGGG
>JAOYMR010000021.1:2597454-2608813 GCA_025802075.1 Tenebrosternarchus preto
GAGAGAGAGAGAGAGAGAGAGAGAGAGAGAGAGAGAGAGAGAGAGAGAGAGAGAAAGAGAGAGAGAGAGAGAGAGAATGAGAAAGAGTGAAGGGAGACAGAGAGAGTGAAGGTGTCAAAACAAGACGGGACCACGTAAACCCTAGGTGTGTGGACATCCTATTGTTTCCTGTGTAATGAACACTGCAGCAGGCCCGAGTGTAATCACATGCATTCTCACTGACATGAATGTAATAAGGGTGATAATTATTAGTAGGAGCAAAAGCACATGCACAGGAGAATGGCTGGAGAGGGTCGGATTAAAGCAAGCCTGCTCCGTGTGCTGGTTTTAGTTGCCATAGCAACGTTCATTACCTGGCACTCGGGAGAGAGGAGCGAGAGAAAGAGGGAGAGAGGGAAGAGGGAGTGGGACAGATAAAGAGATGGATGGAGAGGAGCAGAGAGGGGAAAGAAATATCCGGGAGAAAGGATGGAGGAAGAGCGTGAGACGAGTGGAGGAGAGGGGGAGGTGGCCAGTGCAATAGGAGAACAGGAAGGAAGAAAGAAAGAAAGAAAGAAAGAAAGAAAGAAAGAAAGAAAGAAAGAGTGACAGAGAGAGAGTGGGTGTGAGTGCTGCTGTACATCTACTGACACAAGGGGAAAAGCCAGACCAGAGCAACCAGAGTCCCACCTCCACACACAAACACACACACACACACACATACACACAACACACACACACATACACACACCTGCTGCAGCTCTCAGACAGATACTCTTCCTCTTCACCAGTGCCTAGCCTTCTCTCCTGCATCAGGATAACTGAAATTAATCGATAGTTTTCATTTCCAAGCCACACTTTAAGAATCAGAGAACAGCGCCCAACACTTGGAGCTGTGGGCAAAAACTGCAGAACCACTGGAGGGACGAAAAGTAAACAGTAAACAGAAAAGTAAAAAGTAAATCCAGCAGTGACACGAACCGATGACGCAAGACACCTATCAAACGCTGGCGTGCGGCGAACGAGGGAGAACAAAGAGGGAGAACAAAGAACATAACAGGCGCAGGGGGAAAGCCGAGGCCGAGTCAGGTGACGGAGGGCCCCGCACGGGCCCCGGGAGCCAGGCGCTCTCGCTGGTGCTCGGAGTTGCAGCGGGTGTCACATGACCCCACTGCCCTGCGCACCTGCCCGAGAGAGTGCTGGCAGTTGCCATAGCTACGGGGTCAGGAGTATGGAAAGCAGGGCTGGGAGCGGGGCCTGTGGCAGGAGGTGGGGCGGCATGTGTGGTGTTTGAGTGTGACACGGAATGGTGTTATTTTTAAAAATGCTGCAGGAAAAGCATTTGAGAACCGCACTTCTCTCTCTCTCTCTCTCTCTCTCTCTCCCAGTCGCGATATCTCTCTCGATCTCTGTCTCGCTGAGTCGCATATTTCAGCATAGAAAACACTCTTGTAAAGGCCTCCTGTGTTGTATTAGGTTTGGATCAATGCTGTGCTCTGGGAAGCTTCAATTATGCAACGTCTGCCGAGATTGTAGGGGTTTAGACCAAGACACATAACACAGCACTTACAGTGATACCCTTTAAGCGTCTCAGGACTTGAGTGCAGATGTTGGATCTATTTTTTTGTGAATGCAGCCAGAAAGGAATCTTATCACAGACCAGAATTTCTACTCTGCGATACTTTCATTTAAGTGTCGAGGCATTTAAAGCACAGTAGCCCAAAAGTTGCCATCAGCTAGAAACAAACAATCTGCTGTAAGAATGTAGCACTGTGTCAGCATAGTAATATGAAAGGCTGTACCTGTAGGCACAAGACTGGAAACTTTGTATAACTCTAGCATTTACACCATGGGACATACATGCGCCACTCTACTGCACTTTAAGTAAAAGCAAAGTAAAATCTAAAAGACAGACCCGACAGACCCGTGTAGATCCTCTGTTTGTAGGTCTTGTTTGTAGGTCTTCTTAAGTTGTTTGGATTGTAGGTCATTCACACTGTCTGCAGCAGCTTTGTGTTCAGGACGTGGTAGCAGGTGCAGCTTGTGTAGTTCAGACTGTGGGCTCATCTTTAAGCAGCTGATCTGATCACCCCTCCCTCCCCCTACCCCCATCTCCTTGTCGGTCTGCAGTGCACCGATGGCGGACAGCCGCAGGACAGCTCTCTGAAGCGTGTGGCGGTGGTGGAGGATTTCTTCGACATCATCTACGCTATGCACGTGGAGATGGGGGCCGACCCAGGCAGAGCACCCAAACATGCAGGCCAGAAGAAGACTTACAAAGCGGTGAGGCTCAAGCTCACACACTTCCAAACCCAAGGGAAACTACAGGAGAACAGGTCAAATGTTGTAAGGTGATGCACTCATCAGAATGGAATTAGATTATCCATGAACATGTCATAGTCTCATGTGTCATTTTGGCACTTGGATTGAAGAATTAATAAAGTATATCATTCCATTAAAACCTAATGTAATAATAAGTTAGCAAGTAGTGTTAAAGTGTCGAGAATGTGCAATTTCCTGTTTTGTTTTTCGGTGGTTCCACACGTGACCATCAGCCAGCTACAAATAATGGAAAGAAAAATAACTGCTTATTTTAATTATCTTAATATTCGCTATTAACTAAATATTGCTCTAGAATCCATGGTAGTTAGTTGCGTAATGTATTGAGAATGAGACTTATGGGACTGTATTGACTGTACTGTTATGCCATCCAGACTTTATCCAACAAAATATTAGTCTTGTATGATGTGTCTCTTTATATGACTGGTTTAATGCTATTTCATAAATGTCCAATAGACATTAATATATTTGCATGACTAATAGTGAGCGCTTCAGGCTGTTGCTGAGGCAACCGCAGCCATCTTGCTGCACCTGTAGCGCTATTGTTGTGTGAAGAAGGCCGTAGACTGGGAAACGAGCACGGTTCAAAATTATACATGAAAAAAGGAACGTATAATTCACTCTGACTAGGAGTTAAAAATATGGCATATGTAACAATGCAGACATTAAGTGCATAGTTTTCGGTGCTCCATTCGCCATCTCTGCTCTCCGGCATCTTCCTCAACATCAGCGTACTACTAGCAAACGTCGAAAAAGAAAGAAAACGAATCCAGATTAACTCTCTGGATGTATTATTGCGGAGTCTCCAGCACAATTTCTCATTTACTTCACAGCGTCTCAGCCCAGTTTCATTTCCCTCGGCTTATGCTACAGAACGGCTTATCGCCGGCTTCTAACGATTTAAAACGAGCGCCCTGCGTGTCAACAGCGCTCTCCTCCCCGTGTGGAGGTTAAAAGTGCCTAAAGTTCTCTAAGCCGTGCTCTCGATTGACATAATCTGAGAAGGGCTCTTAAAACACTCCGAATATATAGAGGGCATCTAAACGGTTCGTCAAAAGGCTTTATTGCATGCGGGAAAAAAATGTTTGTCGAATCATTGATCATGCCCCAGGGTATATAAATCCATTGTCGTCCAAGACTACATTTAACCTAAAGACATATGACGTGTATAAAATATATCTATTATGTTTAGCACTCATGAAAGGTGGAATTAATGCAGAGGGAAGCACACCAGACCAGTTCGCTGATCTAGGAACAGTTTCCTTGCAGCATAGCCTATGACGGCAGTCATATGGGACCATCTCAGATCAGCATTCTTTGTCTGTGCCCTGAGCTATGATCCCACTGTGTGTGAAAGCAGGTGTCAGGTTCCAGCCCCCGTCGAGCTCTCTGCTAATCACCTAATTAAAGCAATTAGCCGGCTGATAGGTCTGTTTTTGACATTTGGCATGCAGAGTCGCCACACAGACCTGCTTGACTGTCCATCCCTACCACTCGCCGTTAGCTTGTTGCCCTTAGTGCTTGCTGATTGGCTGTGACTTTTAAAATGAGCTGTGACTAGCAGAGATGATCTGTGATTGGTACGATTCGCTCTGGTCGGACTGGCTTTGATTGGCTGTAATCGACCGTGACTGATGGTGATAGGTTGTTTACCCCAATTCCACCTCTGCCCTGAGCAGAATAGGATGGCCTTTTTCTAATATTTAACTTTAGTGTAATACCTATGTGTCTTCAGGTTTATAATATATATCATATTTCTGAGTTTCAAAATATTAACATTGACATCCTAGGTTGAAATGACTGTGTTTGATTTTGGCCAAATTTGAAAACGACAGTTGGTGTTTAGCTCTAAGAGGCTAATACAAATGGCCGGTGACAAACTGAAGAACACACAGAGACTGTTTCTTTTATGAATGGGTTCAGTATAGACCTATGGGAATTAACCCCTTTACCCTGAAACACTCTACAGATTCAAGACTTGCTCTCTTGGCCCATTTCCTTGTCCTGTTGCTGCCTACGACGTCTGCCCTCTTGTGGCGTTATGATATAATTGCGTTGATTTACCACGCTTCAAATGGGTTGTGCATAAGAGCCTGTCTCCAAAAAGATTTGTTAGTACATTGGTTTAGATTAAAGAATTAACATGAAGCAACAGAGATTATCTTCCTTAGTACTGGAATTAAGGAAAACTGTTAAGAAGACCCTTCCTCTGGATAAAGGTATCACCTAAATGGAAAAGTCATTCTTTAATATGATTCAGAAACAACTGAGAAATAGTGTCTGGTATGTGTATATGGGTGCGAGGTGTTGTGTGTTTGGGGAACTTGAGAGGCAGTGGGGTTCCTGTAAAATACCCTTGGGGTTGTGTTCACCTGCTCTCCTCAGCCTTTGCCCTGGAGAGAGCTGTTGTCAGGTCTCATAGAACACCCACTCCTGTGAGTCCACCTCGGCCAGGCCAGGAGGGGAGGGTTGTCTGTGGCATTCTGGGAGGTGTGTGTGTGTGTGTGTGTGTTTTGTTATTGTTGGTGGTGGTGGTGGTTTTTTTTCCCTGAATGGCCTTTTCCCTCAGCTCAGCCGGAGGCAGGAGGAGGGGAGCCAGGCGTCCCTGATATGCCTGCTGCTACTGCTCTCTCTCTCTCTCTCTCTCTCTCTCTCTCTCTCTCTCTCTCTCTCTCTCTCAATTGCCCTCACTCTCTCTTACTCTCATTCTCTCTCTCTCTCTCTCTCTCTCTCTCTCTTCTCTCTCTCTCTCTCTCTCTCTCAATTGCCCTCACTCTCTCTTACTCTCACTATCTCTCACTCTCTCTTTCTCACTCTCTCTCTCACTGTGTGAAGGTCGCACACAAAATAGTGGCAGAAGGAAAGGGAGAGAGAGAGAGAGAGAGAGAGAGAGAGGAAGAGAGAGGGAGAGAGAGAGAGGGAGAGAGAGGGAGAGGGCAAAAAAGGCCAAGGTTTAGCATGGCATAAGCTCCTCTCTTGTGCATAGGACACTAAAACAGCAAATACTCAAGGAATCGAACCTATTTTTCTGTAGTACGAATTAAATATTGCAAAGCTTAGTTTGTTTTACATCCTTCACTCACCCTTAGATTCCATAATTCCCCCCCAGCCACCCACCCTCTCCAAAAAAAAAACCCTGATCCTTTCTTTCTTTCTTTCTTTCTTTCTTTCTCTGCCATTCTCTGATCCTTTTTCCTACTCCTCCCCCTGTCCTCCCTCCCCCTCTTGGGATGCCAGATTGCGGAGACGTACGCTTTTCTGCCCCGTGAGGCAGTGACCCGCTTCCTGATGAGCTGCGGGGAGTGCCAGAAGAGGATGCACATCAACTCCAGCACAGCCGAGTTCAAAGGTCAGATGCTTCTTCCTCACCTCTGAGCAGACAAAAGCCTGATGCTGAAAACCTACACACGAAAAATGAATTTAAAAATGGACACCTTTCACATGTAAAAGTTTTCAGAATTAGTTTATGGTATAATTACTGGACATTTGGGACATATTTAGGTTTTTGAACATCTTTGTAAAAGTAGCAAAGAACATTGCAGGCCCTTTACTAGCACACAGAAACTACTGTTATGCTCTCCATTAAATATTTAAGGTTTAGGTACTTTAACCTAAACAAGGAATGAAATGAATGAAAAATTTGATGTAGCAAGGTATGCAAACTGAGAAAGACCCCCCCTCCGAAACACCACACATGTTTTAAGTGTCTAGCCATATAAACACATTGATGGAGTGAGCACGTATATAGTGCACTCTCTGCAGGCAGCACACATGCTCCCTAATGCCCTCTCTCTTATGTGGTTAGGGATCGCGCTACACAGTCAGACACATCCTTGAATTACCACATCTGAATAACCCTTGTTTCATTACATCTTCCATGACATTGTTGTAAAATACGTGGCCCGTACTCATGAATGATTTTTGTGTTTAGACTGCATATACACTGTAATTCGTCACATCACTCTCATACATTTAGTGCATTGTGGTCAGTAGCCAGTAAGTCATTTCGGCACAATGGCATGATGTCTGTCTGCTGTTAGTCATGTAGGTGACTCATTTTCACTGAGTCGGGTTTTTTCACAGATGCTCTGACAATGCTGATGCATTGGCTCATCAAAGATGTCATTTTTTTGAGTATTGCCCAAATGAAACACTGAGTGGGGCATTTTATATTTTAGAGGTATATCCTCCTCTCTGCTTGGCCTCTTGTAACATCCCCAAACTCCCACAACTGACTCCAAAAAATTACATTTTGACAGGCTTTACAGAGCTTTGTGCTATAGTTACTGAACACAATGAGCTCAACAGACTCATATGAAACAAAGGCAAGTCAGTATTTATTGTGTTTGATTTAACAAAGACTCAAGAGATTGTCAGTGGGGCTTTGGTATTCAACTGGTCCTCAACAACACCCTCCAGTGGACATATGTGGAACTGCTGCCTTTATAAGGCAGTTACTGATGCAGCCTGAACACTTGCTGAAATACAATTGTTATTAAATAAATGCTTTCTCAGTCAAATTGTTTGTAACATGTTGTAACCTGTTTTGTTTTTGATATATTGATATACTTCTGCCTCAGTATGTCCTTTACCTATCAATGAATGTGGATAAATGGGTGTGTACACATATGTAAGTGTGTGTGTGTGTGTGTGTGTGTGTGTGTGTGTGTGTGTGTGTGTGTGTGTGTGTGTGAGTTGACTTCTCTGTAAATAAGGCATTAATGCTGAGAGACTAAAACGAATTTCTCGCCTACAGAAAATGACCGTCCCACATCTCTGGTCCCAGACCTGATAGACTACAACATGCCTCTTACTGCCACCTACCTGAAACAGATGAAACTGCAGTGCATGAATGCCAACGAGCAGGTAAGAGCAGTGGGGTGACAGAGGAAGAAAGAGTGTAAATGTGTCCACTGAGCTGTAAAATGACTTAATAGTGTAAAACAATTGTTTAACAAATGTATTATGTAAGAAGATGCAAAATAAATATGCAAAGCATAAAAAAGTATGCACACTGGATAAACATGCTTTAAGTGAAATCAAATTAATACAATATATGGTTTGTAAGTTGCGTTGTTTGCAAATGATGCCCATGTATCCAAAGTCAACAACTCAAAGTTGATGTGACTTCAGGTCATAAGAGAGGGGGCTTCTATATTCTTTTAAAAGAGTGCTCTCTCAGTGCATGTGGCTTGTTATTTAGTGGTTTGGAGACATAAAAGACTTTCCATTGACTGAAAAGCTTTTCATTTATTCTTTTCTTTTGACCCCAGTTACAATCATTATGTGCTACTCTGTTATTGTGTATTATCTTGTTGTTATAATTATACATACATGAATGTTTACTATTTATTGCAAAGTATTTTATAAGGTTAGGGTTAGGGTTAGGGTTAATGAACCCCACAAACATGTCTGAAATGCTATTGTAGAACTCCACAGACATAAAACTCCAGTGTCTGAAACACTACTTTTGTTCACTACCACAGACATGAATTCCATTATCTGAAATGTTACTGTAGAACCCCAGAGAACCTTCAGAGTTTCTGACATTTTTTTTAACTCAACAGATGTAAACTCTAGAGTGTCTGAAACACAAAGTGTAGAAGCCATAAGGTTCAGCGCCTCACACAACAGGCATATTGCTCAAGGGCCATAATGTGCAGTACATGGTCGTCAAGATAAACTCCTATAGCTTCTGTTGCCTCAGCAACAGTATATACCTGGGTGCCTGGAATAGCAGGGTTTGCAACTACCTCTCTCTGTACAGCTTATGAATGTCTCTCTGTATGACTTATAATCAAGATTTCAAAAGGCAACCTTTCAATTCACACACTTAAGTTGTGGTAAAAAGGCTGTAAAAACGAACTGCTCAGTCCAGAGACTTGACAGAATTTTTGTTACCAGTAACTGTATCGTTTTAGCCTAGACATTCTAAGCTCATTGAAAGTGACATTTATAAAATGTGTAGTGTTTGTCAGTTAGCAGGACCTAGCCTGGGTGAAATATGTACATGTTTAGTTACGTTGTATGTGGCTGCTTGTACATTTCAATGGGACATGACACTATTTTAACACTAGGGAGCAGTGTTCTCCTACTCTATATGCTGTCCGGAGTCTGCAGTCAAAAAAGACCTGAATTAATTATTCATTATTACATACATTATAAGTACAGCTTTAACAGTTCCTAATGAGTTTTAGCCTTTTTATACAGAGACAATATGTAGATAAAGAATACTGCTCACTGCCAAAGTCAGCAAAGTCTATTGTCTACTGTAATGTAATCACATTAAATTATTCTAGGATCAGTCAGCTGCTCTGAGATCATTGCAGTTTTCTGTGTGTTTTCGGGTTTGCTTCATTCAAGAACAGGCGAAAATACAGAAACAAAGGGGGATAGAGTGGAGGTGGGGGCCACAGCTGTCAATCAAAATGTGCAGGGATTCGCCAAGCTACTCTTCAGCACTGTAGCTAAGCGTGGCTTCGCAGTATAGACCCCGCCTTCTCCTCCTCCTGTTCTGGAAGTCCGTATGAATGGGAGACTCCTATGTCTCAGTCCGTTAGAATAAAACTAACGTCCAAAATCGTTGGACGTTGAGGGGAAAAGGCAAGATACGGTTTAAAACCCCGCTAACCGGGTTTCTAGGGAAATTCAAGCGAAAAGATTATAGAGCTTTTAAAAAGGTATGTGTTATTTTTTATTCTTTCATAATTATAAAGAAATTGTTTACATATTTTAGGGTAACCTATTGGCTGTGATATTCTCAATCTTATCCTTTTGACAGATCGAATGTACCTCGCTTGCATTTAATCTCATAGCTAAAAGAGCATTACAGTACTGGTACATTTACCTGACGTTTAATAGGCTGTTTTTTTTATTATTTTGAGAGTGTGATCTATATGTATATGATTAACATAGCCTACTGTCACATGCGTAAACCGCATAAGCTCCGCATCAGAATACCCTACTGTTTACTTTTTAAAGCTTAACCACTTGATCGGACTGTTTAGTAAAATTTTTTATTCGCTTTATAGGCCTTGGTTTAGACATGAATTAGGCTACGTGTTTGCAGTATTTGCTGTAGACAGGTTAAAAGTTAAGCTTCTTCTAAAGCAGTTATTATTTTTAATGGCACTTTCTTGTCAATTTAAACTGTACATTTAACAAATTCAGAGAAACAATCTAATTAGTTTTTGCGTATATTCTTTGGTCTTCACGACACTAGTTAGTTAGTTACCATGAACGATGTTGTATTTTGTTTTTATTTCATTGCCTCCATTACGTTCAGAGTCAATTATTGCCTTTCCTTTTTCAGTGATCTCCCAAGTATAACCCTCAAAAAACTTCAGTTTATTTAAACCCAGCCGCACTGCTCAGTTTCGGCATTTCACCACTATTCTTTACTACGTTGCCCTGGCTACCAGCCTCTTCATGTATTCAACACAAACTTATCTTACCTCTTGCAATCTTTTACAAGTCTCCACTTACCTCTTGTTCTGCTCTTACACCTTTGCAACCCTCAGTAAAAGCACTCAGGTCCTTTAGTGCAGTACTGTTGGTGGTACCTCAGACCAAACCAGACTCTTATGTGGAGAGCATGCATGGCCTCCAAACTCGGCAACTGACAGAATTCTTGACAGTTCTACTATTTCTACTTTCAGAATATATCTGAAAACCTCTTCGCTCTACATTGTGTTTCAGCTCACATGTCACCCTGTGTGTCATTTCGAGTTGTCTACTATTGAGTTGTCTCTTGCTGATACTTTGTGAAGCAGCATGAAGTTTGAGAACGGCATTAGACAAAGAAATCATTTTTATTACTATTTGGGGAGCGTCCCTAACCTCTTTTTTCTAACCGTTAAGTGTACTAGGGCATGGCCCACTTCATGGAGGAATTACTGTGTTTAAAACCCATTCCCCATATCCTGCCTTTGCATCAGTGCAGGTAGGCCTACAGTAGCTTACTCTTAAAACCTGACCTGGCTGTATAGTGGGACTCCTGAGAGAGAGCACGTTGCACACTGGTACTGTCTTTGGAACCAGAGCACATGCAATTTGCATTAAATCAATAAGTGTGCGCATGTGTGTTAGGGAGCAAGAAGAAGAAAGAACCCTTGCACAAGAAAAAGGTTTTAAAGCCGCAGTACATATTGCTAAATGCTTATTCCATTTTACATAGACATGTTTCTCAGGTCATTTGTTTGCATTGTCAAATTGTTTCTCAGGTCATTTGTTTGCATTGTCAACGTTCTATGGCCATTCAAATGACATCATTTCATCTAAGTAAAAATCCTTGGCTCATAGATTATACAAAGTAGGTTGTTTAAATGTTAAAATGTTATTTTATTTACAGCCTCGAATTGCACTGCTCGTTCATTCCTCGTTAGCGTGATGGGTGCGTTAATGAGCACCGTGTGTACCATGAGGAAGGTTTTTGCTCAGAAGATGTGGAGGGGGAAGCCAGCACAGGGCGGTTGCTTGTGCTCGAGGCAGTGCATGTTTTGTGTATTAGGGTCGAATCACTGTGCTGGAGGTTTTTGTGTATTAAGCTCGAGCCACTGTGCTCGAGGCAGTGCAAGTTTGTGTATTAGGGTCGAGTCACTGTGCTCGAGGCAGTGCATGTTTGTGTATAAGGGTCGAGTCACTGTGCTCGAGGCAGTGCATGTTTGTGTATTAGGGTCGAGTCACTGTGCTCGAGGCAGTGCATGTTTTGTGTATAAGGGTCGAGTCACTGTGCTCGGGGCAGTGCAAGTTTGTGTATTAGGGTCGAGTCACTGTGCTTGAGGCAGTGCATGTTTGTGTATAAGGGTCGAGTCACTGTGCTCGAGGCAGTGCATGTTTGTGTATAAGGGTTGAGTTGGCCCATTCTGAGTAGCAGTGGCCAGTATCTTAAAAGCTCTGTTTTAATCATCCCTCCAGCACCAAGCTGCAGATCTGCTGCAGCAACTGCAGGGGACTAACCCTGACTCCTCTCTCTCTCTCTCTCTCTCTCTCTCTCTCTCTCTCTCTCTCTCTCTCTCTCTCTCTCTCTCTCTTTCTCTCT
>JAOYMR010000021.1:2618590-2639011 GCA_025802075.1 Tenebrosternarchus preto
CACTCCTAAACCTTGTGGACAGCCTTCCCAGAAGAGTTAAAGCTGTTCTAGCTGCAAAGTGTGGACCCACGTCATATTGAACCCTGTGGATTAGTAATGGGATGTCACTTAAGCTCATATGTGAGTCAAGGAAGGTGAGCAAATACTCTTGGCGATATACTGTAATTGTACCCAGTGGTAACATATATAATGTGAAAAATAATGGTCCTAATATGGATTCTTGTGGGATTCCATATTTTACTTTTGTACGTGAATTGAAACGCGCTTGTGTGTGTACATATGGTGGACAAAGGAAGAGATTTGTCCCTCTCACACAAAGCTCACACAAAGAAAGAAAAAATAACTCATTGTACAAACATAACCCACAAGACACGATAGGTTTTTGAATCAATTTTAGGATGGTAATAGCGGGAATCATAATTTGATAAAGAAACATTTGATAAAGAGAATATTAACTTTTCTTTCTCTCTTTCTTTCTTAGATGATTCCTCTTCTGAAAATGGTAGCACTGCTAATGGTCTCCCATCGCTGACTCCTCCCACCGCTGCTGCTGTGGTAACAGGGGGCATTCCCGCAACAGACGCCGTGGTTCCGTATGGAGAGGTGAATGGCAGTGGAGCTACAGCACCACTGGACTTTAGCACAACCTCATCCTCCTCTTCCTCAGAGGAAGGACAGCAGCCCGTCAACCTGAGTGAAAGACTGTTGCCAGGGGTTACTCCGCCACTCGGGACATACCCTGCAGACCCCAACAGGAAATACATTATAAAAGCAGAGTACAGCAACAAGGTATGGAACAAATTTATTAGGCATTAGATCAGCCATAAAGTTTGTTCACTATCAGCTATCATAATTTGGTCACACCTAATTGAATGTATGTTTTTCCTGATCTTAAAGAAATTGCTCTACAGGGTAGAAATAGAATGAACTGGATTAAATTAAGATTAAAATAGGATAACATGATAAGCGCAGAGAACAGAAGAATTCATTAATTAATTTGAAAATGTGATGCATTAAGATAAAATGTAAAAAATATATAAAATATGGAAAAAAGTATAAAAATACAGCAGCAGAGCGTAAGGTGCAGAAGTTACTGTGAAAGTTGATTTTAACAGAGAAGTTGTAAATCTCCTTTGAAAAGTGCCTAATGCCAGGAGTCCACCAGGCAGGAAATTCCAGAGCCGAGGGCCATAATGAGACATGGGTTCCTCGCCATTCTAGCATGTTACTGGTGGTGGATCTGAGAGCTCTTGTGGGAACATACGGAACAATCAATTCACTTAGGTATAGCTGGGCAAGACCATGAAGACATTTGAAGGTCATTAAGACTTAAGATCGATTCTGAAAGACACAGCCAGAAAGAAGACGAGAGCTGCAGTAGTCCAGATCAGCTGGACACAAAAGCACATGTTTCTCATTGGGAGCTGTTGAGGGAGTGTAACAACACTTGGATGTATTTCTTGGATGCTAAAATGCATTTTTGTAAACAATATTTACACAGTATTTAAAGCTAAAGTTGTTACTGAAACCCAGGTTTTGAAACTTTGCAGAAAGGGACTTTAAGTGCATCAATGCAACATTTCTCAGTTTGTCATTCTTGAGACATCTAATGTTTGATATTCTCTAGACAATCAAACATTGAGCTGAAAGACATTCAGTGGTCAGTATCTTATATACCTGTGTATCATGTGCATATTGATGGAGGGAATTGTTACATTATTAATAATTCTGTCTTACAGGGGCATGTATAGATTATGTAGTGTTAGTCCTATGTAGTGAGGGACTCTTCAAAACAAAACAAATCCCTTGGATGCACAATTTCTATGTGTAACTACTCAGAACTCAGATTTAGAACAGAGCAGAGGAGAACAACCCAGTTTGGTAGCCACATGTCTTGTGGCCAGCTGTATGAAAAAGAGAGCTAAAAATCTAAAAGAACCAGTATAGATAGGTTAACTCCATCTTGATTCACTAAGATCATTAAAAACTTTAAGAAGTGCAATTTCTGTGATATGATGAGCTCAAAAGCCAGACAGATATACTTTTAGAATTCAGACATTCATATTATTGAACAGAATCAACTTTTCAGTGAGTTTTGTCTTGGAATTGAATAGTAGTTGGTCTGTACACAAGGCTCCAAAGGGGATATTTCATGATTAACTGACAAGAATGGTGGTTTTCTCTTCATCCTGAATCAGAAGGTCTGTTGGCAGGTGATAATTATTTGCAAAGCTAGATCTAATGAAAGGTATTTCACTACAATAAAAATGTAAAAAAAAAAAAAAAAAAAAAAAAGATGATTTGAAAAGATTATTTGTAATGACCTTTAACAAGCACTGATACAAAGCACATCTGCTTTAGAGAATACCCAGAGTGTGCCAACCTGAAATCAATTAAAGCAAGGCTACTTTGAAGAATCTAAAACAATTTTTTTTATCTTCACCATTATTGGAAAATGCAGAAAATAATAAAGAAGAGACAGAGTATGTGTGTCTGGACTTCAGGTTGGGACTGATGTTTAGTGATCAGATCAGTGATTTGTTTAGTGATGCCAAGTAACATGGTATCACAAAACCGAAGAGGATTTGATGGAAATATATGAATTAAAAATGATATTTCTGGCATATGTGTTTGTGTGTGTCCAGTCTCCACAGTACAGCTCAGGAAGCTATGACTCGGTAAAGACTGAAATGAGCATGTGCCCGGAGGACTTGAACACGCCACGCGCTCAGGTCATGGATGATGATGACGATGATCACGATGATCACGACGACAGCGACAAGATCAACGATGCGGAGGGTCTGGACCCTGAGAGACTCAAAGCTTTCAACGTAAGATTCGTCATAACTTTTTTTCTTTGCTTACCGTTATGTGTTTACCCTGTTCATGACATCATACCTCTGAGTGCTCCTCACATCGCTACTTTTATTTTATTCTTGCAATTTCTCGCGTTGTCACAGTCTTCTCCCTATATTTTACCCTTTCCGGTGCTCCTTATTTTTCAATTTCTCTGCTTTTTCTCCTCATATTATTCATCTATAACAACATTTGTTCATCTCTCAGATGTTTAGAAGGTTAGGGTTAAGAAGCACCACACACTTCACCTAATCTTTGTCCTCATTTTTTTTTTGTTCCCTTCCCTTCTCCTTCCTCCCATTTTCTCTCCCACGCTACCACTTGTCTCATTATCTCCCTCATTTTACTCTCCTTTGCTCCACCGTCTCCTCTGCTCGCACTCTCAGATGTTTGTGCGGCTGTTTGTGGACGAGAACCTGGACCGGATGGTGCCCATCTCCAAGCAGCCGAAAGAGAAGATCCAGGCCATCATCGAGTCGTGTGGCCGGCAGTTCCCCGAGTTTCAGGAGCGCGCTCGCAAACGCATCCGCACCTACCTCAAGTCCTGCCGACGGATGAAAAAGGGAGGCTTCGAGGTGCGGACGCATGCAGGGCCCTCAAACCCAAACGCATTGCATGTTACACATCTAAAAAGACTTTGCTCAAGCCTCTCAGACAGTGGGGAGGTCCACGGTCGCACCTGGTTAAGGTTCTATCTGAGCTTCAGGAGAAGGAGAACAGTGATCATAGTGGTGCCTGTTGCCTGAACAGGATTGGTCTTCTTTGGCAAATGCAAATGATCACAGACACACAACCCTGACGTAACACTTCAGCTGTGTTAAATCAGAGTCTTGTTGCATATGCCTACATGGAGGACTGTAGGTATAGTGTGAAAGTGTGTATGCTTTCACACACCTCAGTACACTGTTCATCTACATTCAAATTTCTATTGCAGCTCCTGCTCAGTTAAGCTATACAAGGTGCTAAGCTTCTTATCATTTCTACTCAGCTGAGATATTAGGTTGGATATGCTAATCTTTGTTCATTTGTTTTGCTTGTTGTATTTTCCTGGATTGAAAAAAGATGTATTTGTGGTGTTTCAGGCCAAACAACATGATTCAAGAAATCACTGTTTTCAAGCTCTCTTCGAGAGGTTTGAAAGAGCTGTATCACAGCCCTGGTGTGCTGATGCTCTGGTTTCATGTCTGTCTTCCTGTGGTCAGACACGGCCCACCCCTCCCCACCTCACCTCCGCCATGGCTGAAAACATCCTGGCAGCTGCCTGTGAGAGTGAGACACGCAACGCTGCCAAGAGGATGCGCCTCGACATCTACCAGACCCACGTGAGTGTGTGCATGTGTGTGTGTGTGTGTGTGTGTGTGTGTGTGTGGAGTGCAATAGGGACGAACAAGGAAAATTACTCATAAAATGCATCTGAAAGTGCATTGCCAAGACCAACTTCAAAAACAGAAACATATTGGCAAAACTAGTTACTCTCTAGGTACAGTTACTCTCTTCTGCAATTCACATCCACTTCACAGCTACTGCTGAAATCTGGCTTCAGCACTAAGAGAACAATTTGAATAATAAGGCACTTGAAAAATAAGACATAATACTTGAATTCAAAAGTAACATGCCTTTGAACTGTCACTGAAGAATAGAGAAAGAATGAGTCACATTTGCCTATGCTTTGAGATATTAACTGGATCAGTGGTAATGCATGATAATTGATGCTAATTGTTGAATTATTTGGATGGTTTTCAGAAAAAAAGACTGTATGTGTATCACTTATGTGTGCACTGTGTAAAGTCTCCCTTTCACTATCTACTGCCCACTGCAGGACGAGCCGATTACTGCAGATAAGCCCAATTCCAGGGACCCAGCTGCCCTGGCCCACTCAGGCTTCTCACTGGCTGCCTCAACCTACTCCCAGGACCAACTCTACACCAACGGTGGGGTCAATTACAGTTTCCGTGGTTACGGGACCCTAGGCAACAGCCTGCCGAACAGCGGAACGACTCAGAGCAACGGTAAGGGACCGCTTGCAGCAAGTTAGCTTTACGTGAACTGCATGCAGACCTTTCTTCCTCCTCCTTCTCCTCCTCCTGTCCCACTGATGATGCTCTCTCTCTCTCTCTCTCTCTCTCTCTCTCTCTCTCTCTCTCTGCCTCTCTCAGGTCCCACTGATCTCAGCATGAAGTCTCTGGGCTCCAGTTCGTCGTCGTCGTCCAGTTCGAACAGCCACGGGCAGGGAGGCGGGGGCGGGGGGGCGTCGGCCCAGCTCAGCCCGCCCGAGGTGAGCGCCGTTCGGCAGCTCATCGCGGGCTACCGTGAGTCCGCCGCCTTCCTGCTCCGCTCGGCCGACGAGCTGGAGAACCTCATCCTGCAGCAGAACTGAGATCCACCCCAGCACCCGCTTCAGTCCCATCACACACGCGTTAACAAACGTACCCCCTAAAACACACGCACAAACACGCACAGACAGTGCTCAGCCAGGCACACACATCAGAGCGAACACAGATTGGGACATGCACACAGTATGTTAGCAGAAAACATATATGTAGCTACTTGGCCACAAGCAGATGCACACACACACACACACACACACACACACTCAGGCGCACACACACAAACATATACACCACCCCCTCTCTCTATAGAGCTACCTATGACATTCTTCATGACAGCCTTATCTTAATTCTAGTGTCTTTACCAAATTCCCTTAGCCCATGATCAGATTGGCAGCAGGGCTCAACTCTCGGTTTGAGGCAGCGATGACTTTGCTGAAGAGCTGAGGAGGTCTCGAGGCAGTTTAGTTGCATGACAAAGAAAGGCTTGACTCTGACAATGATGTCACAACATAGCACCGTACAGAGCACAGTCTGTGACACGCAAAGCCATCAGATGGCTGACCACAGAGAAACACTGCAGCACTTGTGGAGATTTTCTCTAATCGACACAACCGTTACCTTACAACCTCCTCCAACGTTGGCCGAGGTTCCCAGAACAGACGCACGATGTCGTTTCCTGTCTAAGGTGATTGGATCATCGCCACCCAAACGTCACGTGGCACCATGGCTTTCCCTGGCCGTAGTGCCCACGTAGGACGGGATCGTTTGCACCCAGGGGTCAGCCGTGATTACGGAAGTGGCGGTCACAAAGAAAGCGAAATAAACCACCCAGTTCGTTCGCGTTAGCATGCACTGCATTTCATACAGCCTAAATGTGTCATTGTTAAAAAATGGATTGGAAACGAGAAGGGTCCTCGCGTGGTTCCTTGCACAGCTGGGTTAGCCTCCTGAACAACGCCGGCGGCGTTTTTTACGGCCACCGTTGGCATCCGTTCTCAGTCGGAAGCGTGGCGACTGCATCTGGGGGCCAGATGGCTCGGGAGAAAGCACAAGCCACACACCTGACTGGCTTTGGCTGGCCGCACGCCCAGTTGCAAATGGAGCCCGTCCCTGGCCTTCAGGTGCTCTGTCTGATTATTCAAGGGCTTAGTTCAGTTTTTGTCATTTGACAAGCATATCTGGTGGGGTGGCAAACTCTCACCCATCAAAGATCACACGCCACAGAGATGAGCATGTTGTATAAGCCACATACAGTCATGCTGAGTGTAGGATGGAAACCAGAGAAACCACCCAAGAGGAAGGGGGAATGATTGGAAAGATATTTGATGTTTGATTAATGTTACTGAGGTTGGGGATAAGGTGCAATGTAGATGATAATCGTAATAGTGCGTTGTCTGAAAGCATATCATAGACTTTTTAAGACATGTCCATTATTTACATACATTTATCTCTTTTTCTTATATACACAAGCATAGACACAAAATTTTTACTTTGAAGAATTGATGACTGATGTGGACTGCTTTAGGTGGTTAAATTCTATTAAATGGGCACGTCAGACTGTTGGACGTTATGCAAATGAAGCTGTGCTGAGTGGAAACTAAACATCCCACTCTAAAACCTTCCTACACCCCATCTCCTCGGCAACCCTTCACCCTCAGCACAGTAATGCATTCTGGGAAACGCACTCACAGATTGGTGACAACAGTCTTGCTGTGAGGTGCTTCTCAGATGAACTGGCAGATCCATATTTGGAAAAAAAAAAAAGACAAAGAACTGCATTTCCCATGCTGCATTGCAAACAAATTTTGTTAAGTTGTGAATGCTGCTCTTGTTTTCTAACCTCATGACTGAGTCACTTTCATACTGCACGGGGACCAAGAGGGACTTATTTATGTACATATGCATATGAGTTTAAGAAAAGGGACCTAATTATCAGTAGATGGAGGCCAAAGCTTAAAAAACCCTCCAAACTGGTTATGTCATAATGTATGTGATGTCAGTCTTACCAGAGAGTAGTTTGTGATTGGCTGGACACCTCAGTGATTGGCAGAGCAAGGAGGAAATGCTTACAGGACTAAAAGCTTATGTTTCCTGTAATTCTCATGGAAGTTAGATTTATGTAGTACACACAGCTGCTCTATGTTGCAGACTGTGGTTCAAAGCCCCTTTGTTTTTTTCCACCCATTGTTTAAATTTCAAACATAATATCAACACATTCCTCAGATAAAATCATACTGTATAAAAAAGCAAAAGACAATCTAGGAGTTCATTTAAACTGCGTAATGCTATGGTAGCACTTGCTCCTTGTCTCAAGCCTTTATCAGGGCAGTGTATTTTGCAACCTCTCAAGTGTTGTAGCCATAACCAGAAAATTCTCCACCTCAGAGATACACTGTTCTTACTGGGGGCTCAGTTAATGGGAGCCATTTTCCACTAACTATACTCACTTATCATTTTATTTTATTTTATTGTCTTGGTATGTTTTTATTCATTTTTTTTATTTTCTTTTTATATATGTGTTTTTCTTTATTGTTCTTTTTGTATGACTCTGAAAGGAGCTTACCTTGTGTCTCAGTACTTCAGACTTATTGAAAGATACCTGCTTAGTCTGTGGGAAGAGGATAGAAAAGTCCATCCTCAACCAATTCTGAGCAAAAAATCTACTTTGTGTGACTAGAAATGAAAATTTTGCCTATTGCAAATTCCCCGATCAAGATGTCACATGACATAAAAAATCATGTGTTTTTTTTTTGCCAGAATATCATCTTATAAATTAGCCTGAAACATGCTAAGCACTTTTCTGCTTGCTAAATTTAAATAATATGGATACATACTGTATTTCAAAGTGGACTGTGGAATGATTGTGCCACACTCAACCCAAACCTTTAGAGAATAATTATTTCACGAACATTTAGAGCAGATTAAAGAAAAGTCATTAGTCCATAAAAAAGTTGCTGTAAAACCGATGCCGTCTCATAGGACCAGGTTGACTTCCAAGTCCATAAAGATGGACTGTGAGGTGAGTTGGCAATCAGGGCTCCATTACGTTATTCCCAGAATTTCTTTGGAAGCACCATGAATTTTCAGTCAGTCTAATGTGGCACATCAGCACTGGGGTGTGCCTGATGTATGCTTTTCCTGTTGGGTTTTTTTTAATGTTTGTTTCATGTAAAATGACAGTAGTATAATAATGTTCACAATCCATATTTGAGAACAAGCCCTGAGAGCTTCATGATCATTTTGCAAGTAAAAAATAAAAATACATAAAAATCCACAAGCCACATATTCATAGATACAAACACAGACACATTCACACATGGAAATAGAAAAATATAGAAAATCTGGAGGGGAAAAAAGAGATGCTAAAACTTATTTTTTTATAAGTGCAGCTGAGGTCTGCAATCAAAATGTGGTAACAACCATTGCCTGTGTTCTTTTAATTTTGTGGTGCTTTGTAATATTATTGTTATTGTTATTAATATGATTATTGTATTTTATTGGTTTCTACTCCTGTACTTACCGGAAACTGTAGGCTGAAGCCTGGTTTCTCTTTGTATACCAATGTGAAGCTTTGTATTGTTTCTTTCTGGTTTATTGACTCAGTGGAAGTGTGTGATGTTTACATGTACAGAGGATCAGATTCTTTTTGTCGTTTTGTTCGTTGAAGCCCCGCCCCCTTCAATCAGCCCCATAGCCTTTGTCTTTGAGTTCAGTTGTTCAATTGTTTCTTTGATTTGGTGCATGCAGGGGCAATGTTAGAAGGTTACAGAGACTTGGTTAAACCACTGTTAAGGTCCTTGCACACTTTACAAACACTCAGAATGCATAAATTTAATATTTGTGACTGTCGTTTCTCCATGGTGGTTCGTATCCCAGGGCACGTTTAAAAATGAGAACTTTCTCATTGTGCCTTCCCTTGCAACTGTTTCTGCACAGGCATCTTTTTTTTTTAACACATTCTTGTTCAGACTCCATGTCTTAGAAAGGATTCACTAGTTCTGCATTCTACTGCACCTATAAGCCAAACCTGGTTTTATTTGCAGGTCGGCTTTACCTCTCCTCTCTCGTAAAAAAAAAAAAAAAAACACTGTTCAGTTTTGTTTTTGTTGTTGGCACTCAAGAGGTGTGTTGCTTCCTCAGCACAAAGCCCGGCGTGAATCAGGGTTGGGATCCATGTGCAAGGGCCTTGAGAGGCATCACTGCAGTCACCGACAGAGGGTGGAGGTGGTGGATGAGAAAAAAATAAATAAAACAGCGGGAGAGAGACAGAGAGCTTCTTATCAGTTCAAAGTGCAAAATAAAACACCAATTACATTTCCCAAAATGTTGAGGAGCCTTAAAGAACCATAAATGTTAATGATCTTTCAGTTATATATATATATATATATATATATATAGTGACTGCCTTACAAGGTATAAGGAACAGATTTTCCACCGGACCAACCAAATACAGAATTCCAATGTGATTATTGTCTACAATGACTGGAATGATAGAATGTGCACTTTGACCTTCTAAAGAAGCTACTCTGTGATTCTAAAAGCCATTCCCCTCATGCTGTTTGTCTATATGGGGAACATAGGAACCTCAGGAACCGTTGACTCTCTGAGTTTATTTGTTTGTTTGTTTTTGTTTTTTAATCCAGGCCAATACGTCCTGACTGACCAGTCCGTGCGCGCTCTCTGCTCCCATGTCATTTATATTGGATTTGCTATATATCCTTTTTTATATTTATTATTGTGATTTCAAAGTGAACATTCTTTTCAGTACATGTGGCTGAATATTTTAATTCTTTAGAGAAGTGTTGATAAATATAAATATATATATGAATATATGTGAATGGCTAAAAGATGGAAAATATGGCAGGTAATTCCATTTCTGTTTGTTTCATGCAAAAAAAAGGAAAAAAACAAGAAAAAAAATTAAAGGAAAAAAAAATAAACAGAAAAAAATGGCTCAGGTGGGAGGGTTTCCCGCCTCGTACATATCACTTTGATGAGACTCATTATCGTCTGAAAAGGACTCTTTTTACATTTTCAGTGTGGTGTCAACGCTACGGTCTGAAAAGCTGTCTGCTGCAGAGTTGCTAGGCTCCCTCTTCCAGAGGTGTGTGTCACTGAGTTGCTGAATAAAACTGAACTGATCAATTGTGCCACGCCCCTGTCTGTCCTTAAGCACATTCACCACAGGGCTCCAGATCTGTTTCTGGGGATGCTCGTATTGTTCTGAGTCGCTCTACAGGGCTGGACCCATTATAAGCACATACTGTGATTATAAGCACATACTGTGATTATAAGCTGCATACTGTGAATATAAGCTACATACATTCAGCTCTTATAACTGTTGAATGAACTGTGGTAAACAAAAAAGAGATTCACAAAAGCTAGGCCACAGAGAGCAATCCACAATAGGGATTTTTTTAACTGGGAGGGGTATTATTTATTATAGTGGTACTGGTAAAGTACACTACTCATGGAGTTTCATAGAGCAGTTTTACCTGTGCTCGGTCAGGTAGGTTTAGTGATATTAAAACATTGATGAAAACTGTAATTGTTAACTAGCAGTTAATTTGTGCATTTGGAAGTTAAAGTGGTTCACCCATGGGTACACACATAAACCACTTCATGATTTTCAATAATTGGTACATCACAATCCCTTGCCATTTTAATTTTTTTCCATACCCTAAGTCACATATTAAACTACAGAAGAAAGTGTGAGTGAATATGCAGAAACATCGCTAACACAGTTATTATGTTATTACATCACACCACTGTTATACTGTTTCATATGTGGTATATCTGAGTTTCTTAAAGCATTTTGTCCTGTGAAGATCACTGGGAGGTACATTTAGATAGGTAAGTCTGTAACTCTTCATTTAACATAAAAAAAGTTTACACTGAAAGCAAAACAAAATATGGTTTTGGAAGATTTAACAGTGGAATATTCCATAAACTGGTAGTTAGCAGTTCTTTTATAGTTCAATTATAGTTATTTTTGTTTGTTCGAATAAAAATTCACATATATGGTATGCAGAAGTAAAATCAAATGAATAAGAATATACAGCATATATTTATTAATGCTCTCTTGGGTATTTAAATAAGGTACATAACATCAGTTTCATAGTATTAGAGGTATACAGTAGTATAGTAGGATGGTAGCACTAAAAGACCCCTGAAGTATTCAGTATTCAGTATTCCCCCCTTCTGAATCATGTATTACGGTTTGCTGTAAAATAAGCAAACGCGTTTCTACATCTACGCAAAATACCTGAATATGTGATAGTTCTCCCCTTTGCTAGCAAAGGAAGAAAAAATGACCAACTAAGTTTGTGTTTTTGCTATATAAATATTTGAGCTTTCCAATCAACGCGGAGATCATACGCTGGGTCATCATACGTTGGGTCAACTTAATTGCGCAGCATACAGATCTCTCGTGCCTTTGGAACTTACATCCAACTAAGGGAAAACAATTAATGCTGGCTAGATAGCTCTCGTGATGATTAACTAACAGTTAACAAAATGCCAGTTTGAACACTGAAATAGTGTATTCCCCACGACACAAAATTAATAAAACAATTGTTTCTTCAGTCAGTAGTTAGGGAAATATTATAGTTTTCCAGATCCATGTCTACATTAAATAGCATATTCTGAGTGTTAATGCCCTAACGGATGGCCTAGGAGTAAATACAGGTTTGTGTTGCAGGAATAAGTGTTTTACCTTTTCTGTGGTAAGGCAAACGGAGCAAGAACGCTCGAAGTGTCAACGAGAAGGTATACTTCTTGCTCTGTGGTGGTCCTGTCGTGAATATGTAATTGCATTAGAAAGGGTTTAAATCGAGCATAAATCTTTGCTGGGGTGATGTACAGGTTATGTGTTACAGGTTATGTACCCTTTGGTGAAAGGGTGGCCACATTTTCAACAAACTACCAGCGTGGACCAGCACTTCGAAGTTCTCTACTTCGCTGTCCTTCACGCATCCGTCCAAATGAAATGTTCTACGGATGATGTTCGTCCTATGGATGTTGTTTACGCGTTACGAAGAGGACTTCTGTCCAAAGGATGGGAACACGGATGCAAGACACGTTCATAACCCAGAAGTGATTTAAAAAATCCACCACAGTACTACACACTGACAGCAAGATTGTTTATAAGGCGCTATGGCATTTATTTTGAAGTAGGCGACTCGTTAAAACTTCTCAAAGAATTGGTACTGGTAAGTGACTAAATTAAACCTAAATTAAAGTGGAGAGACGGAAACCACAGGTTACGTGACTTACAACTGCCTGGCGAGGGAAGACACAGTTCAGTATCTTCATTTTCTCTGTATAATTTCCAAATTTTTAACTAAATTATTCAACAAAAGAATAACAGAGGAATTCTTTATTTTATGACTTAAATCAGCTTAACGTTCTCCAATGAAAGTATAGTCTAAAGTGCACACTTTAAAAATGAAAGGTGAATAAACAGTATGATTTGATTTTCTTTAAGGCGTTTTTTAGAATACTGACTCGCTTTGAGTCAAAGAAGTTACTACAGTCGATACGTTCCTGTTACGACGCAGAGAAAATGACCGCGTTGGCTATGCGCTCTCCGGTTTTTATGAGTTTGTTGAGAGTTTTTTTTAGATAAATATTATTATTTCATCAACAAAGATAACTGTCAAAATTACGTTTTTTCTAATAAATAAATAAGTGGTCAGCATAAAAACTTCAAATAAGGAGCATAATACAGATTACTGTTTAACATACTGGTATGAATTAAAACAACAAAATCGCTAATAGAATAATGTGACGAAAATAACTCAATGTTAAGTTGTTCTCAGTTCTCCCTCAATTCATTCCTCTCTCTCTCTCTCTCTCTCTCTCTCTCTCTCTAAACACTGTTCTGTTAGCAGGAATTATATTAGGTGTTAAACACACTTGTGATGTGGGCAAGTGTGTTATTAAAAACAACATAAATAGTTGTACCACTGATGCATTGTTATGGTAATGTATAATTACTATTTTCATGTTGTCAGTTCAGCGACGTTATTTTCATGAGGTCAGTTAGTGAATTACATCTGTTGTGCCTTTGAAGCTTATACTGGCTAAAATGCGTCATATAAGCATTCCTGAAGTTCTGAATATATCATAAAAGCTGCATGCTTCATAATGCATCTTATTTTAGGTACTGAACACCTTGGATGCCTAAATTTAATTCTTGGTCAAAAACTGAAATGATTTATTAATGACTTTATATGGATCTAAAATTCCCATAGTTTAAGGTTCTGGGACTATCCTCTACACAACACAGCATGTAACTCAGGGGTGGCTTAGGACTCTGCCATCTCTCACCACCAAAGATAACTGGGAACTGCCCAAGGAACAGTTCATCCTGGAGGAACAGCCAGGCCATGATTTCCTCACTAACATCTTCCACGAAACCTAGAAAGGCATGGTCAGTGTGGCCTCCAGGATCCCCAAGAACAACAGATTTTCCAAAGGATATTCTGAAGAACACTCCTAAGAACAACAGTATAAAAAAAAATTAAGGTTGCATTATTACTGTGGGCTGCAGGGAAACAGTCAAGAACTTTAGCGTGTGGAATATTTCTCTAAGGCATTCGCTCTGTAGCTACCACTCAAGCTTATGAAGAATGCTACATTTGCAGTTGTAATTGTTCTAATCATTCTTCACTCTGAACTTAAATGTAAATTCTGCAAGTGAATGACAGAGCTTAGATAACACCCTGGGTTTTCCCCCTTTCTTCATAACTCTAAGCAGTTTAATAAAGAACATAAGGACATTGAGAAAACACTGTCAGTCATGTCAGCATATTAACTTCCAATCTTTTCATTAAATAAATACCAAAGGAATATATTTCATCTTTGACTACTGATTGACAGCTTCTTAAAGACCCTGTATGCGCTTTACTGCTCAGGTGGTACGAGATGTCAGTTCCGGATGGAACGGCACCGTCGGTTCCCTGACGTCTGTCTTGTTGACGTCTGTCTCGCTGACATATGTCTCCCATTCGTCTGCAGACTCTGTGGACCACAGAGAGCTCCAGAAGGAGATCCAGGTGCAGTAAAGGCAGAGGCACAACCTCTCCTAAACCTACTTGCAGTCTGAGCCACCAGCACGCCCTGTTTACCATCATCACCGAGTTCATGGAGAAGGGAAACCCGCTCAGTTTTCTGCAACCTCTTTCATAATTAAACTATTCTGCCTCTCCAAACCAATCCAAAGCATGGAAACTGTAAACGTTTTACTCTTAACCAGTGCAATTTCAGTGATCTTGTAGAAGAGGAAAAAATATGTTTTTGCTTGTATTGTCTTATATTTTTCAAAAAAAAAAAAAAATTAAGAGCAAAAGAAATCCCTTGCACTACACATTTTGGGGTTTTCCCTAAACACAATACATCTGCTAAATCTAACACTGTGGAAGGGAAATGTGTGTAAGATTATGTCCAAGACTGAGACAACACAACAACGTTAACTATAACCGTTCTGCCACTTCAAGGGAGTTGAGAGGTTTTACTTGTGTGAACGACTAAAAGGAACAAAACTGCATAGGACTCTGTGTTCATTACAAGGTCGCTAGGTAATGTAGCTTCTGAAGGTTTAGCATTAATGGTGTTTTTGCTCAAGTGCTATACCTGACATTTTTAAAATCAATTGAAAAAGTACTGCATCTTGTTCTGCTGGGGATTGGAAGAGGCCTTGAGAGTACTTTGAGTGGGCAAACAACCTCTGGGAATTGAGTTTGTAACTTACCAATATATGTTAACCCACACGTACAAATGTTAAGTATTTTAATGTGCTAACTAAAAACAAATCTAAAAGAATTCGTCACCCCTATTTATTTGTTTCACATTTTCTAGCCCCCAGCAAAGACTATGTAACTTCAGTGTTACGTCCTTGTCTAGGCTGAAGTGTTACGTCCTTGTCTAGGCTGAAGGCTGTAACAGGTCATGTAGGGAATACTGTCACACAGATGAATAGTGGAAATGAACAATCAAGGGTATGAAGTTGATCAAAGTGTTGGTATATTGGTATTTACAATGAAAATATATACAGGACAAGGTGCAACACCAGCTACCAGATGATATAAGAAGTGACCCAAGAAATAAAAGACACTGACTACATCTACACATGATAAAGGAAAATGTACTGTGCTATGCTAACTCGCCTAGTGAAAAACAATGACAAAGCCCAAACAAAATGGCAGCCACTTCCTACATACTGGTGTGCACAGATCAACAATTACTATATACAAATGTACAAAGAGCGTCCTAGTTTCAAGGGCAAGGCAAGAGCGAGGTCAGGAGGAAAAGTCCCACACAGAATTGTGATGTCAAATCAACAAAGCACTAGCAATAACATTAGCACAAGCACAAGCAATTACAGTTGATCATAGGTGTCTGCTATACTGTACTGTACTGTGCTTTATGTCAGGAGGAGCAGAGTCTGGAGCAGCAGGCCCTCACATAAATGGAAAACCAGGTGGCTGATGGGATGGTGTATCTGGAGGAATAAAACAGCATCCACAGAGACGTGGCAGGCCAGAATGTTCTGGAGGCTCATTTTGGCCAGGCACAGATCATCAAGGTGACGGTGGTAGCTGGTCCCCGAAGGTAACTGTTCATAAAACCAACGTGACACGAATGAATCAGAAGAGCAATAACAGAGATGAGATTAGAGGTCTAATGAGGATAATATTAGAGACATGATCACTTGATACCCGATAGGATATTAAACAATGGGATGTTAAAAGTTATGAGTGGTGTTAGGCAGATTATGACTACCTGCATTTAAAGGTTATTCCTTGGCTGTAATTTGTTACAGATCAGAGGTGCGTCGGTGGAATGGCTGGATTGTGAAGATAAAAAGATCCAGTCGCCACCAGCCACAGACAATTCTTCACATCCTCCTCTATGAAATCTTCACTTACAGTGTATATGTACTTATCCAGGTACCTACTCAATTTACATTTATCCATTTAACAGATTTTTTAAGTAGTAGTATCTTATACAAAGAATTGTATATAACACAGTGAGAGTCTTCCAGGCTAGTTTCACTCTTTTTTCTAGATATATTATAGATAATCTAGATTATGCTTTGTTTGTTTTGGTAGGCTACTGCAACCATGAGGTCTAGCAGTTGATCTCATCTGGGTATGGAATGCATTCCCCCATCCAAATGCCCACCCCACATTTATAACATAATTTTGAAGTGTTGGAGAGGGGATCCAGCCAAAAGACCAGGCTTTCTCATTCAGTTTCTGGAGAGTGCCAGCTGTTTCTGGATTGCCGCATACGGCAATGACCGTTGACGTCCAACAGATGGCAGCAGTGAGTTAAAGAGAATGATGCTATAAAGATTGTTGACGTTACATTTATTTTAAAAATTAGGTTTACTTTGACAAAATTAGATCTGTCTTTAAACCATTATCTATTAGACTTTCCCATCCACCCATTAAAGTCCTTCCTTTATTTACGGTATTTTGTGCAGTATGCCTGATTTTTTGAAGAATATAATAATTATTATGATTACTATATTATGACATTGTGATATTTTTTAAAAGGGAATAATACAAGACATGAGTCCTGATGTTTCTGATGCTTTGTCTTTTCTTTTATTGTGTGCATGTGCATTTATTTTACAGTTTGAGGAATACATTCACTATGACACAGATCTTCAGAATACAGTTTGGAACCCAATCTTACAGAGATCCCAATACTTCCAAACTGTTCTCTCAGTGAATTTTTCTCAGCATTACAGTTTAGTAGGACTGGACAAATCCGCTTTGAGCTTTTCTGTGGTGCAAAAGATGAGAGATACTGGGACACTGAACTCAGGAACCAACTACTTGCTTGTATCTGATTATCATCAATAATAAATTTATTATGTCAGAAGGACAGTGGTGCTCCTCATAAAATCTCTAAGTAAAGTTAACTCAGTAGACATATAGACAGCATGTATGGACAGTGACTACTATGAGAACACCATATTGATGCACGCTGTGCAGAAACAGATCTGTCCAGCAGTACAGGGAACGCTATAGTTCTGTGCACATCCAGCCTGGCCTCATTAAAAAAAGGAACAGGTTGAGAAAAACAGATTGTCAGTTGCGTATTCCTGCAGGAGTAGAATTACATGTCTTACTACTCTCCCTTCCTGGCAGCGGGAGCCTCAGCTGAGTATCAGGGTTCCGAACTAAATGTGCACCGCGTCTCTCTCACCTGTCTCAGTCCCTGACTCTCTCGCTCCTTGTTTTCCTCATTCATAAGACAGAGCCAGTGGCGGAAGGTTTCTGCATTAATGACCTGAATTATTTGGGAGATGGAACTCTCTCTCTCTCTTTCTATCTCTCAAGATACATTCCCATGTAGCTGTCCAAGTTTGTCAGAAAGTACAAATTTTGTATTATTTCAGCAGTGGTAATACTTGGGTCAAACTGCTAATATGAGAAGTGTGTGTGTGTGTGTGTGTGTGGGTGTGTGTGTTTGTGTTCATCCCAGATTCCACTCTTTTATTGCGTCCGCCTGAGATCAAGCACACACTGCTATTGTTTCTGTTTCTTAAGATGTTGTGAGAGACCAGTACTGAGAACCTATCACCAAAAAAGATAACTATGGGCAGAATTAACTGTTTGTGTACTGTTGTTGCTCACATTTCACACAGCAGCAGAGGAAATTGTGTTCACAGTGCATTTTAAACAAATATTTCTGATAAGGGGGAAGTTCATGGAAGCAGGCCACTGCTGTGTTTGCGCACGTGCATGTGGGTACACTGTGTGTGTATATGTACGTTTCATGAGTGTGAAGGTGAGAGTACACCATGACGAGGATTGTATCTGTAGTGAATCATGTTTTTATACCAATATCATGAAGTAATAGTGCTGATCCGAGCAACCCAGTCTCTTAAAAAGACCAGACGAGAAGAGCACAGCCAACAAGTAAAATTGCAAGTGATTCAAAGTGTTCATGGTTCTTCCATCCATCACTTCAGGACAGGCGTCATCGAAAAACGAAACCACGGTTCACCCCCTCCCTGTTTTTATGTTCTGAGGACCACACGAGACTCGATGACCTTGTTTAAACACCAAAGTAAACACCCTGACAGTCCTCAAGCCTGGAGAGCTTTTTCCGAGCCTGTTCACCTTTGTACATAGTGACCTCGCAGGCTGGAAAGGAAAGGCCCTGTTGGACATGTTTGGGGGCCCTGCGCTGGTTGTCGGGAGATTCCCGTGGGTCCGTGCTCTGCGGCTGCGTGCCGGTCGTTGCTATAAATGGAACAACTGGAGCCAAATGTGTTGAGCTTTGCTTGTGGGGGAAGGGAGTCTGACTTGCGGCCTCCGTTGACTGAGTGCAGATAAAAATCTCTTACACGTGGTATTGCTAGCAGGACAAAATGAGAGCTAATCACCTATATGAAGATGATTAATCATTCTCTTTTGAATCACACAGCCTTTCCCGGACTTCTATTCCCAGGACTTCCGATTTTTACCTCTACACCATCTGATCAGACTTTTGTATGCTTTTGAAAAAGAACACTGGTCAACTGATACAGATGACTTACAACATCCATTTCATCTTAGTCTCTCACCTCTCCCAGTCTTTGCATTGCCATAGTGTAATAGTGGTGTAATAGTGAAAATAAAATCATATGGAGATGTGGTTTACAGCTGTTCTGCCTCCTCTATTCTCATTTCCTGGTGCTGTTTGCCCTTCAACTCAGGTTTACGACTGGTGATAAATACACTGCTCAACATTTGTTTTATATAGAAAGGGGGGAGGGCTTTTTCTCAACAAGGAACCAACAGATTACTAATCTATTTATAAAGGCATTTCTCCATCTACTTCTCACATATGCCATTTCTCAGTTAGACTAGAAGGTCTGTGCCTGGTAAATACCCAAAACAAAGCAGTCACTTGTGTCCAATGTACCTCATGTTCTTTCTAAAACTGAGTCACATTATTACACATTTTATATCATGAATGTGGTTGTAATTACACCAGTTAATGGTGCGATTTTTGTTTTTATGGTTTATTTAACTTAGTACAAGGAAGTGAGGTCTTGCCTGTGTGGGGCCAGGGGGCAAATTAAAGACAGAGGAGTTAAAAACATGATAACATTGTGACAGAGGCTGTCATGCCCTGAAGGAGAGACGTGATGGAGTCCATCACTCAGGATTGTAAATGTGTGCTTAGTTGCAATGTCACAGAACTTGTTCTTTGGTGCAATAGAAATATTACTGGTGGAAAATCCAGGTTTGAAACCAGGAATGGTTTCTGGCTTCGGTCTTTGCTACAAATGAAGTCAGAAGTGGAACTGTTAATGTAAGAGTAACCACTGGGTCATCAGAGGTTTACCCATGTTCAAATAAACATGTAAATGGACATATAACATGAAGCCGATTGACGCTGCATTCAAACCAAACTTATCATAGATTCACTGATTATTTCAGTTGTACAAGTCACATGAACAGAGGTGAAAGTACGTGCTAATGGTATAACACAGCAATACATATCAGCATTTGTGATGTCAGAAAACATTGATTATCAAATACCTTCTCTTGCAGTTGTCTGGAGTCTGGGCCAGATGTTTTGAAAATAGGAACTCTTATATTACAAAAAAAACAAAAACGTGCAAGCACACATTCTTGAGCAACAGAATATGTGTTCTGAACCATATGGAAAATAACCCCACTCAGCCAACATTCTGGAGAAGAGTGTAACCCAGATACTACACATGGTTTCTCTGGCACCATCACAGTATGGCTGTCCTCCCTTATTTTTCCAAACAGGTGTGTTGTTATACAAGTGGCATTACCAATGGGGGCTTGTCTTTGGTAGCTCATCCAGCTGGATGGAAGCCTGCTTAATCCAACTGCTCTGTTCCTAGGCAGTTTGTCAGGGAAAGGATCGTAAAAAAAAGGTGCACAAGGATATTTTCTAAGTGGAAAGTAGCAAAACTTTCATGGCTTTTGGAATTGTCTATCAGGTTTTTATTACATTTCATAGGCGTTCTGGTGGAAGGAGCAGAAGGGTTTTTTTTTTTTTTGGGGGGGGGGGGTGCACAGGGAGGGAATTATCACAAGGTATAAATTATGCCAAAGTTTTTGTGATAATCCCTTTAATACAGTACATGCAATCATATAAGGCAAATTGTAATGACAGATTCTGACATCTTGACGGTTATCTAATTAGAAAGTTGCTAGGAATTCTGCTTAGAATCAGATGAGTCAAATTT
>JAOYMR010000021.1:2639111-2660459 GCA_025802075.1 Tenebrosternarchus preto
ACCCCACCCCCCCCCCCCCCCGCCCCCCCCCCCCCCCCCCCCCCCCCCCCCCACCTCCCGGGGGCGCCGGCCCCACAGGGAGGGAATTATCACAAGGTATAAATTTGGCCAAAGTTTTTGGGATTATCCCTTGAATACAGGACATGCAATCATTTAAGGCAAATTGGAATGACAGATTCTGACATCTTGACGGAATATTCACATCGATTATTAATTGTTCTTTCAAATTTAAGTTATACTGCAGGTATGGTATATTTACAGAGTATGTTTTATTTTATGAAAAGTGTAAAATTATTTTCATACTTCAGTGCTTTAGAGTTGTTTGTGATGGACAATTTTGAAGCAGGACATTTATAATAAATAACTGCAAATAACTGCAAAGAATACAGGATACAGGCTGCAGTCATTTATTCAAAGGGAAAATATATGATGACAAAGTGCACACAATTACAAAGTGGTCAAAGCCATGTTGAATTTTTCCTCTTTGGCTTTTATGAAATGGTTTTGGTCATCAGCAGGTGGTGGCGTTAAAACATAACATAAAAGCAGCCAGTTTTACTAAATGTAAAAAAAATGAATGAAAGAAAGGAAGAAAAAAAATGGAGCCTCTGTCATCTGCATCTGGTGACTTGGTGACTCCAGGCAAGGGGTTTAGAAATGGGTGGGGTTTAAAGGTGGGCGGGATTAAGCAAGTGGGTGGGATTTAGGAGTCAGGCGAAGTGATGTGCTCTTGCTTCCCAGAGTCACTGCTCTCACTTAGCTTCCTCTTCACCACCATCTTCTGGGCAATGCAAGTCACCTGTCCGTTAGCCACAGTGTAGGTTCCAGCCCTGCCATTACCAACCACAAGACAACAAGTCAGGAAGAAGAGTCACAAGAGGGTTATAAAGGGAAAGGTATGCATGCCTTCAACTAAAACTTAAACTCAACCTGTGACTCCATTGGACTCACTTCTGCTTGCCATCGGTCCCATTAGGAACAATGGTCTGATTCTGTTTCCCAAAAAAGAAAGTGGACCACCAGTGGCCTGAATCTTGCCTGGGTAAACCTGAAATCAGATGTCACTCTTCAGGATAATACCCAATAGATGAGGCAGTGATCTTAGAATTTTAATGTAGAACATAATAGAAATGAATAAATGGTGTGTGTGTACCTGGGTGGTGTGGAATGACTTCCCCAGAATACTCCGAACTGCCACAGGAACTGTTACTGGATGTTGATCCTATACGCCCTGAAACATTCACATCAACAAGAGCCAGTTAACACAAACTACCTCTCAATTAGTCAGCCAACACAAAGCTGCTGGATTATAGGATCACCTCTCCTCCTTCACATGCACAAAAAGAGACAAAAATATGACTAAAGTAGCTATGTGCTCGATAGGCTGAGTAGAGAACTCACTTCGGTAGTAGTCATGGGTCGCAACGAGGGAGCCACTCGATGGAATTGATGCCATTTTTTCCCCAAACTTTGAGTGTCAACTGTGGAGAAGATGGAAACCCTCCCTGTGGGAGGCAGGAATAGTTAATATTGGAAAGAAAGGATGTGTCGATATGATGCTCGTGTCACATGACTACTGCCTGAAATGTAGCCAGCTGGTGGCAGAATGAAGTGCCGTTTGCCAGAAGAACTGCACAGCTCAGAAAGCATCCTGCAGAGGTTGCTACACTAGTCTCATCTCATAAGACATTAATGCTCACAATGTGCATATATTCTAGGCACAATGTGGGCAAGGTTTGGTCAGGTAGTGCTTGTCTTCACGATGAGTAAAGAAGATTTCCCAGAGTATTTGAAAGAACTAACATTTAGCAACATGGTGCTAAATGTCTCAGGAAAAATATCTCAGGAAAATACTTTCTTAGGAAACCTTCTTAGTTTCTAACTTTAATTACATGCGCCGACAGCTGCGGGGGGCAGAGTTGGATTTCCATGTCTACCTATCCACTTAGCTTTAAAAGGTCCCTGAAAGAGCCATGACTGAGGCATGGAGGGTGCGCATGTGTTAGCCTGCACTGCGTGGCACTCTGCCAAGGAACCAGTATGGACTGACTGCAATCCACGTACTCTCAGTAGGTCACAGTCAATGGCCACGTGGGTGTCCACGTTAAGCCCTGAATGTTCTTAGCTGGAAGGACTCACTAGGGGTGGCTTTTGCACGTGGATGTAAAGAGTCCATTACACTCGTTAGTCCATTCTGACTTAGGTGCAGGGAATAATGCCTACTCCACCTGAGGTGGCTCTGTAAAGACATTACATTTCCCTTAATCACAGACTATGTCCTAACCCATTTGATCATTATCATGAGAAGATTGATACCTTTTTCAAGAACACTGGAGGGGGAAAAAAATCAGCCACTTGAGACACCATACAAGGGACTGAACCTGAAACTTATGATAAACACTATAAAGACTATAGTGCAACTTTATCCTTTTATTTTCGTTACTTAAGTATGATTAGTTTAAGATGCCTTGCTGACAGAATGTACTAGCTGGAAACACCCCAGGACCAGGGATTTCGAGGCCAATCAAGCTAATACCTCTCTGTACTACACAGTAAGACGTTTCAAGGATAAAGCAATCACACCATCAGTTATTTAAACTGGTCTTCAGTGTCTGTTTGAGACAGCACAACATTCGCATTAATATGAATAAATGAACCTGTTTAATTGTTATATTGGAAAAAATATCCAAGAAGAAATGTAAGAATGAAAAAGTCTAAAGTTTTACACGATACCAGGCCACTGATTCATCTTGAGGCTTACAACAACCCAGTATTGGATGAAGAAATTTGCCTTGATATTTTTTCACGAATAATCATAACAAAAACAAGTTTCAGCAAGAAAAGAAAGACAAAATGTCAAATAATACAAGTTCACTCACCGTTTAGCTATATTCAGTAACTAACACATCGTAGGAATGAAAGCACTTGATGACAAGACTTCGCGCACTGTTTTATTTCAAATTAGCCGAAATGAATTATTCATGTCCTACCTTTAATGTCTGGGTCTGCTGATGTTCAAACCGCAGCTATTAAATTCAGGATCACAGCTGATTGACGACGTTTGGTGAGGTAAATGCTAGGCGACAGAGCCCATTTGTGTGTTGGTTTTGGGGCAGAACCCTCCAAGGTCCTCTTGTTGTCCCAGTAACAAACTCTAGAGCAGGCTGCACTCGGGAGCATTTTATCCTTTGAAGGAAAAAAAAAAGGCAAACTACAAGATGTCAAGGGGCGGGGTCTGGTCATTAGAAACTTAACTGCCTTTTCGTACGTAATTGTAAAGCTTCTTATAGACCAATATTAGAACTACCAGTGCTACAGTTTCCCTGGTGGTCTAGTGGTTAGGATTCGGCGCTCTCACCGCCGCGGCCCGGGTTCGATTCCCGGTCAGGGAACTCTTTTGTTCTTTTTGTTCCCCTTCGATGTTACGTTATATTACTGTACATTACTGTAAGAGTACATTGATCGAAACAAATCCACTGATTACAACGTTTCAGACTTAAATGATCCGCCTTGGATCACGGAACGTTGTAACGTTTTCTGACGCCATCTGCTGTTCAATAGACCTTCTCTGATACAACCTAACCTGCTTTGGAGGAAAACACTGGTTGCAGTTCTGAGCCGCTAACAAGTTTATATGGGTTGAGCTTCATAAACTTCAGTAACACCTTTAATTCATTAAACCATTAAAAAACAACACCATTCAAAGAAAATGTTTTCACCATCTGCTTTTATTTCTTTTACAACGTTCCTTTTAAATATCCCTAAACCCTAACATATTACAGCATTAAAGCGCTAAGCACAGATACAGTGGTTTGGTTCATATGTGTTCAGAATCAAGGCAACAGTCGTAAGATTAAGCATGTTCAACTCATCATCTTGGCAAAGTCTGTAGTCCTCAAAGAATAGCTAATGTGTGTAAAAAAAAAAAAAAAAAAAAAAAAAAAACACCACCACCACCAGAGTACCATATAGTGCAGTTCACCAACAAAAATATGCATCCCAGCATCTGCACATTACTGATTTAGTATAATTTCAATCAGTTTGATAAACCCTTGTATTAATATTAAACTGAATGGCCAAATATTTCTCTCCATTGCTCTATTGAATAATAATAATAAAAAAAAAAAACACACACAAAAAAGTTACCCATTACCTAAGTGCCAAAATTACATATAAAAAAATATTGTACCTGAAACAAATGTGTTTGTATATAAATTTGGCTTGTAAAAACAAGTAGAAAGTGGAAAAACTCAAGTACTGTATAATTTAAAACAAAAGAAATAATTTCGATTCAAATCCAAAAGGAGATTACCTAAGAAATCTCAAAGTAATGAAAAATCATATGATGCATCTTATGATCACATTATAGTCTAAACAGTAGCACCTTTTGCCCTGAGAAATAAGCATTTAACAAGCTGTATAATAAGGACGTATGCAGCTGTGCCTTTTACTGCCAAGGAAGCCTTTATGCCTTGTGTAGTGTCTTTGGGAGAGCTTACGATGCATCAAATTGGCACGCGTCACGGCGTGTGTGAACCACAGTCAATGACAGTGTCCTCTACAGACCAGACCTAGCTCCAATAACCTCCTGACACGTTCAAAAACTCACCCAGTGCAGAAAACCATTGGGCGTCTCATGCATTTTCACAGTCAGTTTGAATTCACACATACACAATGAGCTATACATAGACCTCTTTTAAAATAGCTACAAGAAACGTGTTGGCGTTTACAGCATTTGGGGCTTTGGTACAAGGCCCTTATTTGTTGGCCGATTCGTAAATCACTTTGCTGTCAGCTTCAAGGACCACAGGCTTGTGGTGCTCACAGAGGTTGGTTGCTGTATGTGCTTCCCGCTCAAAAGGTGGAACTGTTGCCAGGTGGGGGAGGTGCGTCATCATTAGATTTTCCTGTCACTGTCTTGGTCTTAATACAATAAAGAGCAACTAGATGTGATAATGTATGCATACCGATCATAACAGGTATGTACACTGGGAATAGACATTTAAAAGTAATAAACAACTCCAGAACTAATTTATGAGCTTTTAGATTCATTGTGAATAAGTTACATAATCATTTCATAATGTTTTGTAAAATGAGTGGCTGTCTCGTCCAAAGCTTACCATTTTGTCCTCGAAGTTTTTAAAGGTCGATGAGTTCCTAAGGGAAGTTAAGAAACGTCAGATCTCCTTAAAGTAAAGCCAAAACTCTTGGCTTGTATCATATTTCTGTTTTAAAACAATTATGCAGAATAGAAGAAAAGACAAAGATCATGTGTAGTTCTGAAGAAGAATGAAAACCTCATTACATATTCATTATGCTCATACAGGACGTGCGTTCTCAGTCTGGAGTCCTAGACCAACCTCATACTGCATGGAGCTCACGTTTTCCTCCTTCTCAAACACACTGATAAGCCAAATCGGTGTGTTTGAGAAGAATGCAGTACAGAAGTAACCCAAGACTGAGACTGTGAAGTCAGGGTGGCAGTACAGTGTCTGAGGGAGAGCAGGAGTAACTCAACCATGCCTCCCTGCAACACGACAACTGCTGAGAGACAAAGAGTTTGGAGGAAGACAGAGGAGGCCTGGAGCACCTGGTACTTTACCTCATGGCAGGCATACTTAGGGAGTGGCGCATGGAGGAGCCGTTATAGCTGTTACTTCAGGGAGAAGTGAGGAAACAGAAGCAGATGCGTTTAAGCAGGCAGACAGGGTTAGATGAGCAAAGGACCCACAGCAAATTAACAACGCATATTTTAGAGCAAAGCTTACTGTCATATTACAGGTGAGAGCCTAGATTTCAAAGAGTGTTCAGAAAATTCTAAGAACGTTTTGAGAGGTGTCGGGGAAACAGACAGCAGAGCCATTAGATAACGGATTGATCTGAAAGGTGTAAAAGAAACGACTAAAACCTTCACTTTACAGGCAATGTGTGTATGAAGGGTGAAAAGAAATAAGGTCCTCTAAAGAATCTTACCCAGGTGAGTTAGTGTAAGTCAGAGCCCTGACCATTCCAAGGCAGCCATAAAAGAAACAAATTCAATCATAATCAAACACTTGGTCAAGCTAAAAATGCTACTGTTGGAGCACAAATGTGTGTGACGGGTCAAATGGGTTGTGTGGAAATGGGGAAATGAGAGGCAGGTGAGCGCTAGGAAAATGCATCAATGTTTTCTACTGAAACTGGAAAGGCAAGCGGGGGTCTGTGTTTGTGCAGGTGCACAATGTTGCTTTCCACAGAGGGCACTTACAAGACAGGTAAGGTTCCCATTCATGGGATTATTCATGCAAAGTCAAACAGGTTTTATGTGGCTATAAAATACACTCTTCAACCCTTTGGACCCTTTTGGTTTTCACATTTTTAAATCAATCCCAAGGTTCTCTCAAAGTTTTTTTTTGCAAATGCTGGATTTATAAGTAAATATTTACTGCCTTTCAGCATTAGAAGATCAAGGTCCAAAAGATGTGAGTACATTTCTCAATGAACAATTTAGATTAAAGAAATGTATTAGCATGGTTAGTAAGAGAGAATGGTAGCAAAAGGGCAAAAATGAGAAAATAAATAAAATGCACATCTGAGATGAAGTGATGTAGAAGGCAATGAATAAGAGAGTCAGAAAGTTGAAATGAAATGAAATTGAACCTCATGTCTCCCAGTCTATTCCTGATAGCTGAGCTCATTGTGGATAAAGCTGATGATGTCAGCTGACCAGCCTGGGAGAGCTTCTCCTGAGTCTTCTTATATCTGCAGAGGCAGAGAAAGATAGAAGTTCTCCACTCCATGGCTTGCTAAGGACGCAAGAACATTGTTTAATGTTAGTTTTCTGGAGGTTTTTTTTTTTTTTAATCTAGTAGATATGGAAAAACAACTGCACAACTGCTTGGTTAAACAGATAAAGATAGAACATCAGCCATGTAAGAGATTAAATTTTCCATTTTTGAGATTTCCCATTTTAATGGTGCTGGTCATGGTTAAGACCATTTTTAACCATGGACATTTTTAATGAGGACACGTTTAGTTTTAAGGTTAGGGTTATGATTTAAAGTCCATAAAAGTTTACCCTAAATATATCACTGATTCCTGTGAAACGAAACAGAAGCACTTTTCTAGCTCACAAACAGAAGACAAATTGCATCATTCTACAAGACCAAAAAAAAAAAACTAAATCAAAAGATCCAAAGTGACACTTTTAGGAAATGTCCAGCAAAATAACTAAATCAAGCACAATGTTGGTGGCATGTGGCATTGAAATAAAACCTCCGATACAGCCTTGACAGTCAAGGTCAGGTCAATCTTGTAGGTTTTTTTATAAGCCGAGATAACCCAACATTTCTCATTAAATTCACCGACTTCATTAGCTTAGGCGGTAGTGGCAATATTACAAAGAGTAGGACAAGTCGAGGGTCATAGCTGAAACAAACCAACTGGTTTTCTGGCGTGACCAAGTCAAGCATTACAATGATGCTTAGCATTCAGTCTCCAACAAGGTCCTGCCCTTAAAGCATTCTCTCAAACATACACAGCAACTCGATTGTCCTTTCCAGTGATCTTACAAATAACACACCACCATCATAAGCCGCTGAGCCAGTTTAACTTCACAATGCCAGCAGCTGTACTCCTGGCTTTTTATCTATTGCACAAAGCTGAGCTGGTGGAGACCACAGCCTCCTGTCCTTCTTCCCCTTGGACCTGCTACAGTGGCAGTCGTCCACTTGGTCTCCACACACATCAAGCACCCCATCGTCCTTCCATATGCTCTCACATTTTCTGCGCACCGTCAAACGTCGTTAAATAACAAAGGACTGGTTGAAAACTTCGGCAGCACTCAAGGTAAATTAGCTCATATGCCCACCCTTCCCAAATCAAAGAAGGAAAAAAAAAGAAAAAAAGAAAAAAACCTCTTTCTATTTTTTGCCAGTGTGTAGGGTGTTTCAGAGCACAGTAAATGTGAACGAGGACACAGTAAACCTGAGTGAGTGCGAGAGCTGAAGGAATGGTGCAAAAACAGGTCTCCTGTCCTGTCCGGTGGAATAAGCCTACACCCAGTACATGTGACCAGTATTCTCAGATAAGACAACTAACCAGCCTTAGCATGTGCAGTGGGCAAACTATGTCATAACAGCACATAAAAAGAGAGAAAAAGAAATAGAAAGAAAAAGAGACTCGTCTAAGTCAGTTCTAGATTCTCTGCTCTAGATTCCATTATTAGAAATGACTTATAAATAAGCAAATAATCAAGAAATTTAGGCAACACAAATCTGGGACCTTTATTATTCTACAAGTAGTCAAAATGTCATTCTCGCTTGAATGTTAATACTTTATCAAATGAAAGCATTTCCTGCTGCAGTGCTAACAGATAATCAGTGGTCTGAGCAGAGTTCCTTCTGTACTCTACTCAGGAGATATAACCGCAGTTGCTCCAACAGCGTGTAGGACAAATTCAAACCTCTCATCATCACATATAAAGAACCACATGGTCTTGCTCTGTGCTCCTCTCTTCCTGCTCCATCCTTACACATGACCCCATTCACCCAGATCCACTGGCATTGGTACGTTTTCCATTCCATACACCAACATGTCTAACATGGGAGGGAGATTGTTTAGTGCTGCTGTGTTCCCCAGAAACACCCCCGTTTTACCACATCTGGCATTGCACGAGTATCGCCTTGCTTAAGAATCAACTTAAACCAACCTCTTTAAACCATATTTGTATGACATTTCATTTTTTGTTTGCACTGTACTTTAAATTGTTAATACAGAAACATTATTGGGATATTTATTTTGTTGTTGTGAACTGTATTTTTTTTTCTTACTCTGTACTTTATTAAAGTTGTGTAATCTGTGTTAAGTGACCTTGCCTGTGAGAAAACAACTTCATAAGTATTACTACTAGTACAATTACTATTCATTAAAAAGTCTCGTTACAAAACTAATTAGTTCGACTCAAAACCAAAACGTGAAGGCTGTTAATTGTAAATTTCATTAAGATGATTTTAAGAGCTTTTGAACAGAACTGACAGAAATTTACCTCAACATAGAAGAAACATTAAAATGACACAACAGATAAATCAAACTCACGCATCAGAACGGCTAATGTCCTCCAGGGTAGCAGAAGCTGTAAGATAACTACACGCAAGCATACATACATACACACACACACACGTACGTATAGATTATCATTATGAAAATGTATAGATTTTTTTTAAACACAAAAAAGTTTATAATCATTTTCATAATACCTATATACTTGGATGCCTTGTTTATTCAACAAACTAAATGGGCCTACAGTTACATGGGGGAAAAAACAAAAACAAAGAATAAAAAAGGGGAAGCCTAAAATAATTTGTATAAAATGTAGATTACTCAATTAGTTCAAAATATTCATTTTTAGCTTAAACTTGGTTATAAAAGAATATAGGGATAGCTAGGAAATCTGTGGGATCTTAAAGTCTAGGTGTGCATAGTACTACACGAACAACATTTCATACATGTCCAACCCTCAAAGCAGACAGACCCAAACAGGTTTGCCCTGTCTTTCTTAAACAAAAAGTTGCAACTCAACCTTCCAGGTTTATTTTCAACCTGTCTTGTAATGTGAGGAAGTGCGTCTTAACACCTGGTTAACAGTAAACAGCAAGTGTCAGGCGCAAAGGCTCAGCTTGGCAACGCATTCCTCACTTTTAGTTCGACTAATCATGTGCAAGTGTTCCAGCTGGTTTTTCTTTTTTTTTTTTTAAGCACAGATGTCTCTGCCAAACCAAGAAAAGTCCAACTATAAGCAGAAAAAAACTCCAATTTAAGCATCATAGAGGAAATGAGAAGAAAAAGAACAGTTTCACTTTTCAGTGAAAGAGCCCATCGTACAGCCCAGGGATAGTAGAAGAGGGACTGCACCGTTTCCTGACTGCATGCAAGGCCTAGATAAAATGATGGAAACACCAGGAAATGTCTGGAAAATTCTGTTATACTTTTGTCACCATCTCTCTTGACATTTTAAATTTGACGGTTTTCTTTGGTGTTCTTTAAAAACCCATTTCGAAAGGCCATGTGTATATGAAACATTACCTGGCACTAAGAACTAAGAAAAAGTTATGATTCAATTCTCAACTGGCAAAAAGTTACTCCAGTCAGACAATACTGCAAAATGATATTTGTAAACAAAAATATTATCCATAACTGAAATAGCAATAAGCAGGCCAACTCCTAGCTTGCATAAGAAAAAGTATTAGTTCTCAGATACAAAATCAGGAAAGAAAGTGAGAGGGAAAAAAAAAAAAAACTCACAAGTTAGAGGATTTAACTCTGTCATTCAAGTCTCCAAGAGTCTGTGAGGTTCTCATATAACTAGAAGCAGAAATGTCATGAAGAAAAGTATGAAAGAGAGATATTAATATTCTAGCTGCTGTGTTCCCTAACAAGACATTAACAGAAAACTAATTTTAGTGATATAGAAAGACATGATTCAGGGAAAGACCAATCTAGACAGCTCACACCACAAAATCAAATGTACAGTTAAATGGCAAAAAAGGAGATTCCCATAAGATTGAAACAGAGAATAAAACTGAACCGCATGGCTAAGACTCTACAGAGAAATCAAATATGACTGAAAGATAGGAGGCACAAGCAAGTGAAGTAACTCACGCATTGGAGGACTGGACGTCTTGCCAGCCTTTGGTGATGTTCTGTTTGAACTCAGAGAGAGGGTTTATACCCAGTCTCCTCCTCAGTTCTGCAGCATGCCTCTCTTTTGCATTAAGAACCTGCCTCAAAGTCATAATTTCATCCTCTACCTGGAAGAGGCAAAACAAGCAGCGCAGATGAACCTAATCTGAGCTGCACGCAAACACAATGATTTAAATATACTACATAATTCACACACAGGACAGCTTCTAAACTCATGAGGAGAACATTGTTGGTTCCAGTCCCTAATTTAAGACACCCTGCATCATTTAATTAGCTATGAAATGTTGATCACATACAAATACAACAAGAAGGTAGACTGGCCAGAATTTCCTACAAATATGGGCAGGGAACACAGTTGGCACCGGCATGGTCTGGAAAGCCTGAGAGTGCAGTACCTTGCTAAGCTCCAGCTGAACCTCGACAGCCTCCTCCTCAGTCATGCCTGGAGGCAGAGTTCCGCCACTGGCTCCCTCCGTATTCGTGGTCGACAAGCCTACACCCAAACAAAACAGGACCACGGCTTACGTGTCATAGTAATATGATCGAAGTAAATTTCAAAGTCAAATATCGATTTCTGTGTATGGTCGTGGTAGCTAATCTGGATTAAGATACAACATGTAATGAATTACAGTCATCAGATATAATATGTAATAATGCGTGTAAATATGAGAGGAAGGATCATAAAGCTAGCGACAGCTAGCTATATTGCTAGCGTTAAGTTTTACAACCGACCAAAACGTTTCATCTTAAGTAATGGATTAGTGCGAGATGCATTTCTAGTACATTTATTGCAACAGCAAGCCAAAGATGTTGTTTTTAAACTTACATTTCCGCAACAGTAAGCCTATTCCTAAATGTTTCTCAATACACAACAAGGTTACCTAGATAATTTGTTCCATACTGTAATGTCAGCTGTAGCTCACCTAGCTAGCTTGCTAGCAAGCATAGTTAGCTTTAGTGGCTAGATAAATCAGTCCATAAGAACACAATTATATCCAAGCTACTTGTTTCCATGTTATGTACGAAGCAAATCTCTCTGGCAACTTTACCTCGGTTCTCTGAATCCATTTTACCGGGAATATTTAGTTAGTCGCTGGTCCCCGTGCTGTTGACGTTTAGAATAAACAGCTTTCACCAGCGAGATTCACACTTCCGGAGAGGGCTGATGACGTAAAGTATAATCACGCAACAACCCAGAAAGCGTTTTTTTAATCCTCACAGATGCAGCTGATTAATATGTTGATAAATATACCCTACACTATAGGCTGGATTCAGAAAGTATTCAGATCTGCTTACTTAACTTGTTATACACTTTACTGTGGTGTGGGTTTGATTCTGCATTGAAATAATTGTTATATTTTCCCCACCAATCTACTCTTAGTCATTCTTAATGACGAAATTCAAAAAATAGAAAGTTTGGGGAAATAATTGAAAATAAAAACTGAAATCTCCTATTCTCTGTGCATTGTGATCAGGTGTATGCTATTTGCTTTAATAATCATTGAGTTGTGTCTATAACTAAGTTGGAGTCCACCTACAATTTTAAATGATTGGGCGTAGTTTGCAACATACCTGTCACATGCCTGGATCCCTCAGTTTACACTGCACAAGGGGGAAAAAGGAGACACGAGGTCCAAGGAAATGTTTGACTGTGGCAATCAGGTTGTGGCAAGGCATAGAACTGGGCAATGATATAAAACAATGTCCAAGTCTTTGAGAGTCCCCTAGACTACAGTGGCCTCAACAATGATAGTGAAATGAGAGAGTTAAAGGCCAGTCTCTGGGAGTTGAGAGGAGGCTGGGGGAGGAAACTTTTGCACAACCTGGCTGTGAGGACCTGAATATTTTGTTACCTCTTCTCAGACGGCAGTAGAAGGAATAGTTTGTGTGTGAGGTGTGTAAGATCATACACAATGCTGGTAGCTGTAAGAATGCTGCAGTCAGAGACACAACAATTTCCAAACCAGCATTAGAACGTTAGCCACTGCACCTCCGTATGCTGACTCATTGTCCCTATTGATGAGAACCACCAATGTCATGTCATTAATGAACTTGATGTGGTTCAAGCTGTAAATTGCTGCACAGCTGTAAGTCAGCAGAGTGAACACTGGACTATGCACACCGCGGTAGACTGAGCACACAGCCTTGGTGGACCCAAATGCTCAGTGCAGTTGTGCTTGAGATGCCGCTCCTGATCTGATCAAGATTCAGTTTCGGAAGGAGGTAGTCAGGCCCAGCTGTCTCAACCTTTTAGATCAGACGCTGAAGACTGATGGTGCTGAATGCGAACTAAAGTCTGTGACCACCATTCTAATGTACTGGTCTTTTTTGTCCAGATGGGTATGGGCTAGATGAAGGGTGATCATGATACATGAACTTACAGGTGATCCAGTGAGGGGTTAAAGGGGTGGTGACCTTGAAGCAGGTCCCTGTTTCCAGTAGTGCTGTTCAGAGAGATGCTGAAAATGTCACGAAAACATTTGTCAGTCAGTCAGCACTTAATCACAGCACTTGGGGCAGCCACAGTCAGACGCAACACCTGGACACTGGGAGGAGGGGTAGTCTTTCTCGCCATGACATTGTATTGTGCTTTAGATCATGTGCTTCAGATGAACTGATTCACCACATCTGGAAGGGAGGTATGATTGTCACAGGCAGGCGGTGTTATCATGTTGGTGATGGCCTGAATGTCTTCCCACATATGTCATGTTTTGCGGAAGTGCCTGTGGCTCTGCCTTGTATGTGTTGGAGATGTTTGTGTAAACAAGATCCAAAATGTTCACCCCTCTTGTTGCAAGGTGCACATGCTTTAGGGAATACAGACTTAAGATGTGCATGATTGAATATAGAGTCTATAAGGGGATGATGTGCCCTACAGTTCACCAATACCACAATCCAGTTCATAGAACACCACTTTAGCACTGGTGTTGGTGCTGAAAAAACTGCATATAACAACAGAGATAAGCAGTGCTTAAAGATATTCCACTACATCTGGTGAAAACCAGGCACATCAGCTGGCTAATACAATTTATGTGGTAAACCATGGTAATGCTTCATGCTATGGTGGTGCTTCTCAAATGCAGGAACTGGGTGACTGGTAAGTGAGACTTACATGAATGCAGCTAAATACAGGCACATGTTTGAATTAAACCTCCTCCAGAACACACACAAACTCAAATCGAGACAACACTTCAATACATCAGTGACCTGACCCATATGTTCAAAGCAACACTGGAGTATCTTCAGGTAAAGTGTCTGTCCTTGAGTGGCTCAGCTAAACCAGCCTTAGATGCCTTCTAGTCTAACAGAGACTGGGGAACTGCCACGAAGAATGGAATAAATTTCCCAAATTCAGGGGGGAAAAGCTTGTAGAGATGTTTCCAAAAAGGTTTGCAGCTATAATTGCTCCCAAAAGGGGCTTCTAGAAAGTATATACAGGGTCTGAAAACTTTTGTGAATAAGAAATTTCAGTTTTTTATTTTTACTTAATTTGAAACTTTCTGAAAACATGTTCTCACTTTGGGTAGCTGATTAAGTATATGGGTTGATGAATAGAAATGGTGATAAAATTTCCAAGAAAAATTAAATCACAACACACTGTGGCACAAGTTACTTTCTGAATCCACTGTATTCAAACATTTTTAATAGTATGTTGTGTTTCATTATTTATAAGAGGGGGAAAAACAGGCTTAAAACCATGTCAAAAGTAGGCATTTTCTACAGCGCTTTTCAATTCCCAATATCTATTTATTTTCTCTTCTAGCACCAAACTCACCTCAACCTGGGCAGTAGAATGCTTCATCACAGGCATGATGGTAAACAAACAGACAACAACAAAAATATATTTGCTGTGTGACCCCAAGCTCAGGAACTGAAGCACAGGACCCCTTTGCTTTAGAGGAACACATCCTAACTGTCCAAGGTGCCTTCTACTCACCTACTGTATGACAGGAATGGAGTTTGTTTTGTTTCTTTCGCAGAACTCAAAGAGCATCGCCTAACTGGAAAATAAAAGAAAAATTTAGCTTCATAGGTAATTTAATAGTCCACCCTATGAATTTTGACTTCATTTTAACCAATTGCATCAGCCTTTTAACCTTTTTTAATCGATAAGTAGCATTTTTTGTAAGCTATATGAATTTCAACAGGTTACTACAACTATAGGAGCTGATTTGAGGTCTTAATTTTAGAAATATATAAACTGCATAAAGTATAAAGTAGTTAAACTGCATACTGCATAAACTATTCCCTTGTCTGTGGTCTGTTTTCAATAAATATATTCTCAGTTCACTGATGCAAAATGTCCCAATTCTCTCCTTACATCATGTGGGACCTTGGTGTAAAATTTGAATATGAAGAGATTTAAAATAAGCTCCTTAAGCTCCTTATTCCTTAAGGACTTCAGTGTTTGGGGCGAGTCTGAAGTATAAAACACCAATGTGCTGCAAACCACTCAAACCACTCAAACCCAGGCTACCATAAAACATTTGGTAAGTAAACACCGGTGTAATCTAAAAAAGATAAAACTTAAGATAGGATGTACAAAAAGGTTTAACCAAAATTAACCAGTTTTGACTATATGTCAGTAATATAGGTAATGAATATAGAAAACTGAAGAAACTAATTTTTTAATCATGTGTTTGTAAGTATGATCTGTTGCTAAATATGAATCTTTTTCCTTCAGCATCTACAGGTGTGTTGTTGCCAGTCAGGATGAGAATAACAGCTCATTTTATGTGCAGTATTCTCCTTTTAACCTGCTTCGTGTGGAGTGCTAGATTTGCTGATGGCACCAGGTTTCACCACAGTAGGAAACTCATGCAAGGTCTCCAGCACAGCAGATCGCCAACGGACAGCGGTATGGAGGAGGGGTCATCGTTTATTACCAACTCGACGGCTTTTCTGCCCGAGACTTATATTAAACATCTTCACCTCAGCAAGAGTGATCTGAGCAGGGGAAGGAGGTCAACACCTGGAAAACCCACTTCGCTGGACCTGACTTTCCATATGCTAAGAGAACTGATGGAGACATCAAAAGCAGAGATGATGTCACAGAAGGCAATGATGAACAAGTACTTGCTCAAAGCTCTCGGAAAAAGATCTAATGGTTAGTATGAACTCGTATATATATTCAGACAAACTTTGCCAAAATCTGTTTCTCTGGAAATCCCTGTATACCCCTATATTTATATATAGGATTACACCGACAGGTATGTTGTAAAATATCATCAGTGTTACTCAGTACTGATATTTATCAGTGTTTATGATGATTGTACATGTCATAATAGCACAGTAATAAAGTACTAAAACCAATGAAAAATGTTTCCTAAAATGCGTTCATTAAGAATAAACAAAATGAAATGTTCATAAACATTTATTTTACACCAGCAAATCAGATAAATGTTCATTTTCTTTCAGACAGACAATAACCATGCTACAACATAAAGGTCTATTATTAATCTTCACTATTATTCCATGTATGTACATGAGACCCTAACCATTTAACTATAAGTAGCATAGTTTCATAGCCACATCCAAATAACATCTGAAACAAGGACAGGTTTTTAAAAACAAGTTAAAATAAGATAATAAATAAAATAGAAAAAATGCATCAAATTTACCATTTCACTATATTAACACACATTTTCTGCTTTCTGAAGACTACAAGGAAACTGTTTCCTGGTTGTGTTACTCAACTGCATTCAACTTAAAATGCTGCGTTTTCCAACATTTCAATGTAGAAGCCGTTAACAGGCATATCAGTATAATTCTGGAAGGGAAAGGGAAATGCACAGGAAAGGACCACAGAGGCAAACAACCATCAACAACCATCGAGAGCAGAGGAACAAGATTGAGAGAGAGAGAGAGAGAGTGAGGGAGAGAGAGAGAGAGAGTGAGAGAGTGTCAGAGGATGCACGTGCAGAGAACTGCGCTGATAAGCTCAATGTACATAATTCAGTAAAACATGATTGCCATATAGCCTTTAAGCTTCAAAAACCAAACAAATAAAAGCAAAAAAAAAAAAGAGGCTGGTGACATTGTTGTTACTTTTCGGGTCTGATCAAGGCCGGTGAAGATCAGCTATAGTTGCATGACGTTCAGCACCTTGGGCTGCAGGACTGGCAGGTGACACTGGAAAAGTATGTAAAAATGCATGGTGTAGAAATGACAAGCAGCTAACTCTCTGTAGCTATGAATACATAACTACAACACCCATGTTATAACTTACACAACTACAACTCCCATGACTGACTAGGGAAAATCCGTCGGAGCTTAAAGCACTTCGGTACAGTTTGTTGTGGAGACGTACGACCACATCAAACTATTAGTGGTACAGCAACCATAAACATCCAAACTACCTCTTTCCCTCAGAACACAAAAGGGAAACAAAATACTAGAATAATTAGTGCACAGATGCTCAGTGAGCCCACTGTTGCTGCTTTATTTCCTACATTATGTTTAACAGGGGGCCGGGGGGGTGCTGTCTGTCAGCCTCTTCCTTCAACTGGCTTGGATAGACAACGGTAACGCAGCAGTTTGAACATTTCAAATGTCACCGATGAAAAATTAGCAAATGAGAGGACCACAAAGATGCAAAACCCAGAGTTTGTCCAATGAACAAAAACAACAACAAAAAAAAAAGAGAAAAATTTGGATGTCTGATGTAATTCTACACAATTAGTTACTGAAAGTGCTCTCCGTACTAATCTGTGAGAGACTGTTGTTTTGAGTCATAATATATAAACTACGCATAAGAACCTCATTACTCTCCTGTATTAAATGTATTAAATCCTAGTCCAATTTTAAAATCGACAAGTAAATAGCAATAAAAGGCATTGTCTGCCCTGGAATAAACAACTTCCAGCTACCACAGGTAGTTCACTCACGATCAACATTAGCTTTTTGCTAAGGGTCTCAATCGACCAGAAGAGAAGGGATGGGGCACTCTAGTTAACCATTGTCACATATCACAAAGATCAATAACACACTATAATAAATATGAGCCAACAATTACAAAGTAAAAATGCACAAAATATACATATACTGTACATACACACAACGTGTGTATATTGTATATCTATATAAAAACATCTTATTATTTTTCCTTCCTTCTTAGATATACATTTAAGATGTATAGTCAGATATGACGGAACAGAAAATGGATTTGTATTAACAAGTCCCTTGATATGAGAAGAGAGACATCTCACTAAGCCAGAACTAAATAAACAGAGCAATGCTAAGCCTCTGAACATGCTATAAAGACTAGGACTAAACACTCTAACCAGGTAAGGGAGACTGGCTAGTACACATACCAACATCCACACGTTCACAACCTTATGATGTCAAAAGTCATTTTTAATTGGTTGACACATACTAATTTTGGCTCAGCATTTTCAGTTGGCCAATGCCTCAACAGAGCACTACTATTTTTAACAGACGGCAAAAAATAAAACATTACGAAAATAGATATTCTGAGATGTGTGTGGCAACTTTTGCATCACTGTTCATGGGAAAAATGAGATGGTTAAGACTAGAACAAAACTTGCTTCAGGCTCTCAGATAAGACTGAACAGGAGACAATCACTATGAGGTGAACACTGAACCTAAAGCCCAAACTAAAGGTTTATCGATTTAACCACATTTGTGTCTGGCTTCTCTCTTCAACTGGAGGAACAGCAGCACAAGACGCTGGAAAAGAAACAACCAAAAATGACCACTAGCTTTCCACCTGGCCTTTTTTCCACGCATGACACAAGGCAAGGGAGCTGGGCTAACCTCCATCCTCATATTCAAAACGACCGAGGGGACGTAAACAAACCCACTGTTAAGATAAAAGTGCTCGACCTCAGCTACCGACGTTGGGAAACAGTGCATGCTACAGCAACAGCGAACAGATGTAGAACGAACATCTTATGGAATTTATTTTTTGTGGTTCTTTTTTTTTTTTTTTTATTGTTAACTCTCTCTTTGTTGTTTTCAAGCTACACCGAGGCGAATGTATGCCACTCTGGGAGGAGTAATGGGTGAATGACTGCAGCGGATGTGAGGAGAAGGGAGAAGGAGATGTCTGACAGAGTTCAGCTTCGTGTTCCACCATCACTGGCGTTTCTTATTTCCAACGCTGGCTTTTTTGTTTTAGGTTGTCGAAGGAGTTGATCCTCGGGTCGTTCCTCAGACCATCGGGGGTTGGGGGCTGGGGGTGGGTAGGAGCAGAGTGGCAGGTGGAGGGCCACATGGTGGAGGTGGCGGAAGGCGGGGCCATTAGTTGAAGCCAGTGTCGGTCCGGTAGGTGGTGTGGGGTCCATCAGATGTTAGCTGGGTGGTTTCTGTGGCGGAGGGCTGTAGGATTATGGGCTCACCACCACCTGCCTCTATTGGTATATATAACAACAAGGGATTAACAGAAGACAGTAACAGAACAGGCAATGACAAATCAGGTTTATATATATGTGATCATTCAAGAAAAACACCACTAACAGATTTAACACTAATTTCATATCTTAATCATGGCATAATGATCACGAACTGCATAATTTGGTAAAAAACAAACGTACATGAATTAATGACACCAGTTAAAAAGACTTCATAACTCTTAGGGATGTTTATAAGATTAATAAATGTTTATCAAAAAGTTTATAAAAAGATAGAAAAATGCATTTCTCAAACATACATGTTCATGCACACATCTAACCTCTCTCATCAGACTGCAACTGGGCCTCCAAGTCTTCAGGAGACACATAGAACTCCTGCTCCTGTCCTTCAGGTGGCCGTGGTTTGCACTTTCCACAGCAGCAGTTACAGCAACAGCACAGACAGCAGCAGAAGTAGCAGCCTGTAGCCAGCCCGCAGAACACAAACAGCGCCTGTAGGGGGAGACAGTGTGCACGACAAGACAGGCAAGAGCAGTAGAGATGAGGATGACGGCAAGTCAGACACACATAGGTAATCTGTGGACACCACAAGTAATGATGTAAAGTATTAAATGGGAAACTGAAAACCATTAGGCACAACAAATTGATCATTGAACACTTCAATGATCATAAAATCACTTTATTTGCTAGCTACATTTACATACACATGGAACTTTTATTGCCACTGGTGTCACATCAAAGTGTGAATAATATATACAAAACTCAGCAGTAATGAAACTGTTCCATGCCAAACGCAGTCTCACCTTGGCCCACCAGCTTGAAAGGACAAAGTAAGTGTTGACGTTCTCTTCCCCAAACTGCTCGGCCACGTAGAGTCCCAGGGAGCCGTACTTGTCGTAAATGTTACGTTTGGTCGGGTCGTTCAGGATGGCATGGGCGTTGTTGATCTCCTTAAACTTCTCCGCCGCTTCGGGATTGTCCGGGTTCTTGTCGGGGTGATATTTCAACGCCAGCTTCCTTTGGGAAAGAATGCAAAGACGACCGCGAGCGATAGAGAGAAGCGTTTAAAACAGCGGCCGCTTACGGAGACGGGCGGTCGGCGAGTGGTCTGGGCTCTCACCTGTAACACTTCTTGATGTCATCGTTGGTGGCCAGTTTGTCAACGCCCAGCACGTGGTAGAGGGACTCTCCCGAGGTGGAGAGGGTGCGCTGCCTCTGCTGCTCAGCCATGGCGATTCACGTCCTCGACGATCTGCAGAAGAGAAGAGCTGCTTAAAAACAGCGCCTCACAGCACCAGTGGGCCTCAAACCGCCAACGATTGCTTTTACCCAGAAAGCTCTGCTCCCGATCTGCATTTGGACACAAAATGTTTAATAAGCATTTAACTCTGATTACTACAACTACATCTCACGAGTTGGCAGTGTTTCAAAATCTGGCGCATACAAGATAAATAAAACCCACATTTTGAACAATATTTCATTATTTTGGCTAGTGGTTAAAATGACATACGTACAATACCTCAATATACTGGCCAGTGGTCGACAGAAGTACAATAATGAACTATACTGGTTAGGGTTAGCTAAAGCTTTAAATCCCATCAAGCCCTTTTTATGTGAAATGTTTAATAACAAGAGCCATTTTCAGTTGCCGAGGATCGGAACACCAAGGCTCTACCTTTGACCATCACCTGATCCACACTGCACCGGAACCCCTTAACCATCTCTCCCATCCACAGTGGTGGATCCATGGGATTTACCGGTCAATCTACGCTCCAACTCTCACATATGGGTAGTGCTTGAAAGAACAAGATCATGGCTACAAATGAGGGATGTGGAGCTCGGCAATCCAGAAGAGGCTCGGAGTAGAGCCACTGCTCCCCCTCGTTGAGAGGAGCCAGCTGAGGTGGTTCAGGCATCAGGTCCGGATGCCTCCTGGATGCCTCCCTAAGGGAGGTGGTCCAGGCATGTCCAACAGGAAGGAGACACCAGGGGAAGACACAGGACACGTTGGAGGGATTATATCACTCTGTATCCCCCCCAGAGGACTGGAGGTGGTGGTGGTGGGGTAGAGGGAAGCCTGATGTTGCTTAGGCTGCCGCCCCTGCAACATCCATCCATATAAGCAGTGGAGGATGGATGGATGCTTAATAACAAACAGAAATCTCAATCATCCATCATCAAAAACAAACATTTTTTTCCCCTCTTTTGCTAGGAACCTAGGAACCCCTGCCTCATCCAGCTATTTTCAGGTCACTTGGCCCAGTGCTTTCCTGCTGATCACATGGAGCTGGAGGCT
>JAOYMR010000021.1:2660559-2680280 GCA_025802075.1 Tenebrosternarchus preto
GGAACCCCTGCCTCATCCAGCTATTTTCAGGTCACTTGGCCCAGTGCTTTCCTGCTGATCACATGGAGCTGGAGGCTGGAGGCTCAAGATTTCACCAGATAGATAGATCAGCCAAATGGACCAGTTTCATTAATCATTGTGGACACTGTGCATGACAGTAGGGGACTGCAACCTCGGTGTGCAACCAGCCAAACACTCGGACAGGCATTGGGAAGGTGGAGATCTTGGCTAAGGAAATAAAACACAGCAAATATAATTGAAGGGGACGTTCTACCTCTTACTCTGAAAATCTATCCAACAGCCAGGTTTTTTTCTTTTCAAAATATTAAGGCTGTCTACCTTAACCAGCAACTACAAGAAATATGAACCAACCGCTAGGTCTTGAAAGACAATTTTGTCCTAATTTTATCCCATTTTTATGGCCAATTTCAAATACCTTTGGGCCAGCACACCCACTGACCCGGATCACAGGCTCATAAATACGTCACCATAACTAGACTCAATATTAGTCCAACAACGAAAGTCAAAACGGGTTCTGATTCAATATTTCAAGCAGCTGCATTCATATAATGACAACAATTACGTCTGCAGTAGCAAAAAGCAAAACGACGGTAGGAAGAATAGCAAGAGAATAAAACATAACCGATGATTCATCAACGTTATGCCAAAAGACGTCTCATTTGTACATCTGGCTTTCTGAAGGACCATCTCAAGCAAAACACGCAGCACGCAGGGCCCCCACAGAGCTCACGCGCTTTCGCCAACACGGTCCTTGACTTTGAGCACAGGTCTCAGAACGAGCCCAGGCTAAATAACGGAGCTAAAAAGAACTGGAGCGTAAAGAAGGGGCACATTTACACCACGTCGAAAGTGTGGGCATGTAGAAGCACCTCCATCCTTCATCCAGTGGCAAGCGCACACCCCTCAGAAGGCAGGGTGCCAGAGGCCCTTATACTTTCCCAGGCTGTCTGCCATCTCTGACATGAGTTGCCCTAATGCATAGTGGCATGTACGGTTTCTGTGTCCTCGCCTGTGTCTATGCTAGCACGTTTTTTCAGCAAGGCGGACCAGGCACTAAACAAAGCTCGCTGGAATCCCGGATCACACGAAAATTTGAACAGAACCCACACTATACACACATTGAGAGAATCAAAATCCCTCCTTCATAAAGAAAGACCCCCTGTAACCTGGTTCTACACCTTTGACACTAGTTAAAGTCTTCAGTTTGCAAATGGGTGACATTCATCAAACCATCTTTCATAAGGAAACGTCCAGTAACAAGATAGGCCTACGTGTTTTGCCAAAAATAACAACATTAATACACAGTACATTAATATAGAATTAACACATTTTAAAATCGAAATGATTTACTTTTGTAAAATAGTAACCTGTAATTGTAATTTGCAATTGTAATTAATTGACTACAGAGATTAGGATCGATTCTGATATACATAACTAATCCAGTACCTACACTAAAACAAGCATTTCCAGCATGTCCACAAAAAGGCCTTCTTATCCTTCTATGACACTCCACACAGCGGCCAACTAACTTGCTTTACCATAATATCCAAAACGAATGAGAAAGCATTTGTTAATCAATCTAATGCAATATAACACAGCCTCTACAATGAATAAACACAGCTGCCCCTTTTCTATGTGAAATGAGCTGCACAAACACTGAGTAGCCTACTGTATACTGAGTACACTGAGTACTTCAAATTACATTGTAAAGCATTTCTAGAACAGCTTTAGATACAACTTAATGCGTTCATTGCTGCAATAAAAAAATCACGACTGAATTATTTTTCTCCCGATGGCGTTTTTCCACTTCAAGTCTTTTGGCTTGAACCAGTGAATCTCAGCAAAGGGTTTGCGTAGGCTGTTAAACCTGTAACAAATCTGGATTTGTCTTTTAAAAGCCCAGAGTTGAGTTTAGCGATCTACCTCACCAACAAAGAGAGGCCCAAAGCTTGCAACAGCAATATCCTACACATCAGCAGGAGATTTAAACACGGCAGCCACTTACATTAATTAGTGGTTTAAATGAAAGACTGATCAATACTGCAAAAGACTACTGTTAGACATCCTCCTCTGCTCACGATTAATCTGTTTTACAATATTTGGGGGATACCTTACACTTTTGCTTAAATATTAGACATTTTGTAGATTTATTAAAAATAAAAGGCTGAAATATCATATTTAAGTACCTGCTCAGACCATTTGTTATGATGTGTGCAGACCCCACCCCTCCAAAAAAAGAAAAAACAAATCTTGAAGTTAAAAGAATTCTCTGTAGATCTGTGAGACAGGATTCTGTGAAGGCATAAATCTGGGGCAAGATACAAGAAAATTGCCCAAGAGCATGATTGTCATCTGAGTTTCAATGTCATAGACTGGAACAGAAACATAAATATCCCCTCATACAGCTGTTAAAATGTTCAAATTCAAAGAATGCAGTGCTAATCCTCACTAAATGGGTTGGACTTCAGGCTCAGAAGATACCTCAGAGAAAAACCTATAGAAACTGGCTCAAAATGAAACTACTGTTTGTATTGGACTGAAATTTATGCGCAGTGGGAAAAGCGACAAACTGAAACTGAACTGAAGCTACTGACCCCAGCCATGGTCGACTGCGAATCAAAAATCCTTCAGCTGGCATACTTGAATTCGGCAGCATCTCCTGGGAGACTCAGCCAAATCTATTCAGCATCTCCTTATGAGATCATCTAAGAACTACATGCCTGGTGCATGTAGTGAGCTGGAAGACAAAGGTATAGCTACAATGCGTCCCAATGCTTCTGCCTAACATACAACGTATGTGTCAGAAAACACCTGGAATGGACTGCTAGTACAATAATCAATGCATCAGTTAAACGAAATTTAAATTAAAAGGATAAGCTATATAATGTAGGAGTGTCATTAGAGAGTTTAAACATTTGTTTTTCCATGTGTATGGCTGATAATCTAGTACACAGAATAAAGGAAATCAGAAATGCCTACATGCGATTTACAGATAACTCATTTTCCTCTATCACAGACCCTGACTTTGGCCATACCAGGTGACATAATGACATCACCACTAGCCCCAGTGCAGTGATCAAAGGAATTACCCATGATTCATCAGCTGACTCACCGCTTTTCTGTCGGCCGTTTCTTTAGCGCTGCCTTTCACTTGCAGAAATCAATACTGATCACAGGAACCTCCGCTCAGAAAGTGTCACTCACTACACCCTACGTAACCCTAACCTGGTAGAAAGATGCCAGCTCACTAAACCTGCTGCTTAGCAAATAAGCCTGTATCAACCAAACTATGTTAACTACCAAAACCAGTAGTGGAGCTGAAAAACTATACTTGGCTAAACTACATCATGTGACTTGTGAACTGGGATATTTTATCACTAGGTTTTAATGAACCCGTTTTTGATATTTTCTTTCATTTTAGACTGTCAATAACAAACAAATGGGGATTATAAAGGAAAATTTTGAATTAGTATCTGTACTAAAGTCAAGAATTTAAGATTCATTACATGAATGTGGTAAAGCTGTAAAGAAAGTGTTGGTGCATATTATAAAGCGTTAGTTTACAGATTAAGGTGCTTAAAAAACAACAACAAAAACAAGTTGTGTGTGTGTGAGGAACCACCCCTGTGAGTACTGTGCCGTGTTGGGCAATGCCATGTCTAGAGAGGTTTGGGCCAGTGACAGATTATTACAAGAGGTTCTAGTGTCTCTCCACTAAGCAGCCTTCAGTCCCTTCAACTGACTCTCCAGTTTCAGATAGTTTACTCAGCCAACTATTCATTTCTCCACCAATGCGTATGGTTACCGTGCACAAAAAAAGAAACTCTGGGAGAGACCACAGGTTAAGCAGCTTTACTGTATATAACTGACAAGCGAGAAATTCGAATGCATTAAATAATTTCTTCCATTGAACACTTGACTGGTTAAGTATGATAAAAAAAAAAAGCAGACTCGTGACTATGGGCACATGCTTTGGTAGCAGGGAAATATGAATACAAATTAGTTGTGGTCTATGCTGGCCTTTAAATACATACGTACTATACTATGTCAAAACGACTCAACACGGCTGAGACGTGAGGGGAGAAACGATATCGGTACAGTCGTCCTACAGTAGTCTAGTATTCTCGGGGAAATGTGATATGCGCACATTGCCACATCTATAAAACAAACAACGCTTACAGGTGTGACAGAAACCTTTTTTTCCAAATGCATTCCGAATTAAGTCACAACCTGGAAACAGTTACCGGGTGCGCTCGTTCAGCATATTCGATCATCCTCCATAAGGAGTGATGCAAGCTTATATGAAAGACGGGATGCTACTATGCCCGAATGCTGACTTTTCTGGATCTAGAAGCATATCTGTAACGTTTCAGGGCCAAATTTCGTTCAGATGCCGAAGCGCCGTTTTGGGGCACGAGAAATGGCGCACTTGTGCCATTATCCTCGCGTTTCAAGCCATCTCGTTTCGAAAATGAAGGGAAAACAAGCAAATGGCCCTACCATTCATTCACCGTTCAGTGAGGTTTGCTGATTGAAATCACGACAACAACTGTGGTTACAATAAAAGCGGGTAGATATTCCTTAGAGTTAATTATGACAAATACTTACAAAAATCCTTCCACCATTTTTACTGTGGATTACTTTAACAAATGGATGGATTTGAAGCCGCTAATCTCTAGCTTGCTAGCTACTGCATCATATAAGCACTGTGCACTGGCTAGCAGGGCGCTCTATAGCTTCCATATTGGTTAGCCTGTTAGCTTAGTCTACCGTTGCACAGAATAAAGAAACGTTATGCAGCCAAACAACAGTATATCTCAAGGGCAGTGAAAATGGTTTATTATGAGGCACAGAAACTGCTTAAGCACATGCACTCCTTACCGTTTTGTCGGCCTCAACAGACTGCGTCTTGATTTAATTTCAGTGCGGTAATACTAATGTTAAATTTGTGGTCGCATCCCCAGGAACCGCGCGCACACGTACAGGAACGGTGAGATGCAGCAGCAGATCCCGTTCGACTCCGCCCCTCACCAATCGCGTACTGGCGTGCGCGTACCACTCGTTCTAGGAGGTTGAAAAAAAGACTGGCGCACGATTCAGAAGCATAAACCAGTTTTACTTCGATTTCAGTCACCAATACTTCAGTTATGAAGCACAGTCCTATATACATAAATCTGCATGTTACTTGTCACATAACATATGACAATCAACCTGTTTTTTTGTACGAAAGCATAAGGCCGAAAACTGCTCCTAAATCAGTGCACTAGATAACTGATCCAATTTGCCCTGTATAACGGTGCACTTTAATTATGTTGAAAGAAACTCTAACTCGTATTTGTTTTCTATTAATATTATGTAAAATTCCCAGCGTTGAATTAACACCTACTGGGATGAATTAACATATGCACTATTGATTCAAAGTGCGGTCAGACACAAAAGAACACGTTAATAACTTAGCACTTGGACATTCTGTTGTTTAAAAAAGTATTCATCTAAAATATATTAAGTAACATCAGTGCCATCCAACAGGCATTCTGACATATAGGTTATTGAGCATTGGGTGTATGGATTTGGATTTACATATTCAAAAAGAATTTCGAGACCATATGCATACAAGAACTGCTGAAAAATATTCGTACTCATATAAACAATCCGTGAACCTATCGGTGATACCCTGTATTAAATAAAAAATGCCTATATTATATTTAAATGAAAGTGGGTTAATTTCATGAACAAGAGAATGTTTACTAGAAGTTTTCATCCTTCTAAGCCATTACTCTCTCAAGAAACCTACTAACATGTTTTTCATATAAAATAAAATTAAATGAAAATGAGCTTAAAACGTTATTGTAATTAGTGTTGAATCGTATCTATATGCACTACATGACAGGGTAAATGAAACTGTGTTGGGTTTAACTGGGTTCCCAAAGTCCCCTCTGCTGTCACCGCTTGACAACCCAAGAATCCCTAAAATCATGTAGTATAAAGCTGTTTATGACAGGATGTTTGGGAAACAAAGCTTTAATTTTTTGAATATATGCAAATTAAGGCACTTTCAATACTTATTTAAATGTTGGGTTAGATGGCTGACAATCTATTCCAGTCTATTTTATATACATTAGTCATATAAAGTGGCAAATACATGAAGAGAAAGGATTTTAAATGAAACAATGACCATGAGGTTAAAGTTCAGAATTCTTCAGCTTCTTGTAAATTCACATCTACACTGGTTAAGCCATATAGAAACCAGTCACTCATTTTGGAGTCCGTTTACATTGGACATGTAAACAAAGTTGTAGTTTAGTACACTACATCTGGGTAGAAGACATGTCCATACAGTTGGACAGCAGGGTAAACAGAAGCTTAGGTCCACTGAAAACTTGACTCTGAAATGAGTGAACAAATTTCAATTGCATTGACTGTCCCATAGAAATACTGCAGTGGACAATGACGAAAAGTGAAATGTGTGGTTTGAATGATGATTTGAAAAGCAGTTGGTAAAAAGCACACATTTATTCCAAGGCATTATAGCACAAGGAAGAGGAAAGACAGCCTGCAGACAAATATAGTTTGAAAGGAAATAGTTTATTGTACCTGTAAATCTGCCTTTAAAAACGGGAGATGTTGAGGAATGTGCTGTTCATGAATAAATAAAACAAAAAAAATTCCCATAATGCCTAGCATGAATACTTTAAACTTCAGCAGCAGGTATAGTCATAAAATAAGGAGGCAAGGTATGATCAACTCTTACAAGGCATGGTGACTTTGTAGTAACTACAATGACAATACAAATATGTGCATTTAAAGTAAAAATAGCTTATGCTGTGGAAGTCTAAACCTTCCAACTCCACCCAGTCACCCCCTTGAAATATTAGTTCTCCTATCTGTCCCATTTGAATAGGCTTCCATTCAGAGTGAAAATGCGAAGACAGAAATCAATCACACAGCTACAATGTAACAAGAGCACGACCTAAGCAAGGCTTATCATTTAAACAAGTCTAACGTATATAAGAGAAGACCTTACCCTCGGCCCCTTCGCAACGCGTGGCCAATCAGTGAAAACGCACAGACACAAAATCTGTGTCATTTTCCAGGGGCAGGCCTAAACCAAATGAATGTTACCAAAGACAGCTTCACAATACCAAAAATGTTCTTTTACATACACACAAAAAGAAAAGAAAAAAAAAAGACTTAAAAAAAAATTAAACCTGTGAGCTGTTATTACCCGTCTAACTTGGGACCTATTTTAGGCTTTAAAAACTGCACTGACTATGAGCCAAGACAAAGACATAACAGAAATGCCATTACTTAAAATCAAGGTGGGTTTATGGGGAAAACCAAAAAGGGAGGGCCAACATTTTAGAGCTCGTTTGTTCTGAAAATGGGTGGCCAGCAAATTAAATTTTTACGAATGCCGATATTTATTTTTTGAATAGAATAACTTCTCTCAAAAATAATACCATATACAGTTAAGTTAGTTCCCTTATATGAGCATCAAATTCATATATACGATTCATATTCATATATATGATTTATATATATGGTGCAGTCACTGATGGTTTTATAAATACAGGGGGGGGGGGGGCATAGGTGTCCATTGTTGACAGTTTTTACTTGGGGTCCTCGATTGTGCCCTTGCTAAGGTCTGTCATTTTGGGGTATTTGACTTTTTTCTGGTCCAGTTCATTCTGTGCCCATAACAAAAGTTTCAGCAGCTTTGCCAGTTTGGGCGTCGACTCTCTGTTCTCGTAGTCCAGTACTGCCTGGTTGACCTCGCTCCAGACCTACAGGAGGACACGATTTGTTCAATATGAAACCAGAGCGGTAAAGTAGAGAGAACCACAGCTATGCTTTCACCACATGATGACACCACCTTGTGGATAGGAAACAGAGCTTCTATTTTTTTCAGAGACTTAAGGCACATATCCGTTCATTATCACCCATCTATTGAACACACACACACACGAACACACCTTCTGCCGCTGCATCATGTTAAGCAGGTCCCCGAAAGGCGATTCCTCAGGGTTGTCGAAGGCGAGCAGCGCCAACGTTCTCTCCATCTCCGTCAGACACTCTCGACTCTCCTCGCCCTGCTCAGCCAGCTGCGACTGCGCAAACTCCAGCGCCGCCTCCGTCTCCCGCAGGCGGATCAGCTCGATCAGGTGCTGCTGCTGCAGGAGCAGGAGAACATCCAGAACCACTCAGAAACATGTTAACCTAAGATTTCATTTCGAGGGTGGTGGCAGGGCGGTGGGGGAGCTGTTAGCTGGAGGGGTTTCCTCCTATAGCCTTTCCAGGGAGTAAGAACACGTTGTCAGCAAGTCACAAAATAAAGATCTCCCAGGTGATCAGTTGATTCGCACAAAGTGGACAGGTGTTCTGTCACAGTGTTGCTATTCTGCAACAGTGACATCTGCACATCATCCTGCTACTTAATCAGCTTCTTACCAAATAAATAATAAAAAAAAACTTTTTCCCTCCTCTGATTAAAAATTCAGCAAAAAAGTCCAACAGAATTACATTAGATAACCATGACTTTCCATAGGAACAGTTTGTTATATAATTCTGTTGTCTGTTATTCAGAAAGAGCTGCCCTTTGAATATCTTCAATGTAACAAACCCATCAGAACCAAACATTCCCCAAATACATAATAATATAGTGTGTTTACCTGAAGGTGGAAGTACAGGTATCGGTTTGTGTCTAGGAGCTCAGGATGAAGGCTGTTGATGAGGGAGATCGCCTCCTGAATCTGGCCCTTCAGAATCATTTCCCTGATTTTTATCCTCTCATCCAGTGAGTCCAGATCCACACTGGGCTCAATGCCCGACTCCACCCGGAACTTCTCTGCAGCCTCTTTAAAACCCTCTGACGAACGAGAATTTCATTGTTAATTAATGTATGTTCATCGCACAAATATAACGTGTTATTGCGCGCTACATGACTAGAGCAGTTGGGTCTTTAACACACGCGCACAAAGTAAAATCAAAGTGCCGATAACACACATACCCGTTACTAAATAGTTCATGATGAGCCTGTTCATATCTGCTCTCTGAATGTGCACGTTGTTAAGTTTTTCCAACCATTCCTCTTTAGTAACGTCTTCCGGCTTTTCCGCATAGCTCATCATGAATACCCACGTCGCTTCAGTATCAATCTGCACCTTCAGTGAACAAAAATTAAAATTCATTGTCATACGAGGAGAATCTCACCTGAACTTGTAAATGCAGGTTGAACGCTTCGGTTATTTCTATCTTAGCGCTTAAACCAATTTAGGTACACACATGTTCTTTGGGATATTTGGGTTGTTTCTGATACGCGCGACATGTTGGTTAGCAATAAATGATTGAGCAACTAGCACAGCGAGACAGCGTTCGTATTTTCGCGGCGTTTTCTATCCCGTGTAGCTGTTCAAGTAAACGCAACATCAGAAGCTACCTGGTAGGGGTGTTAGTTAGCTAGCTGGATGGCTAACTACCCACACCGCAGCTGAAGATAAACGATTATGAATATACTTTGCTAACACCGTTATAACCAAAATATATAGAGCACAAAAAAAAATCACAACCGAAATGATGAAATCGGTATTCTTAGATTGTTATCAGCGCTGAAAAAAAAACTGCGGCCTTGAAAGGAAGCAAAACATTGAAGCCTGAAACTTGCATACAGGCTTTTTATGCGCTTGAATTGACAGTTAAATTTCTCTAATGACTCAAGATAATGTGCATACGTAAACGAATCATTACCCGTTACATTACTTTTGCCTAAACATGTAAAACATACTCGGCGATGACAAAATACTTACAAATAATTCTTTGCAATGGCGGTGGGCCTAGGATGGAGATCACGCGATAGAGGGCTGTAGTTCATAACGAGACTTTAGATGAGCTACGTGATTGGCCAGCACAATGATGTCATAGTTGCTGTGGCAAACCTGCCGGTGGTTGCCAGATCTAGTCACAAAGAGGGCTTTATCCCTCTCTTAAATGGGGGGAAAAACACCCCTATAAAGGCAAAATACTCCCCACGGACATAATTATGTATCCAATATACAGATGGCAGCTACCTTTTAGGAGTTTTTCCTACACCATTACAAGTGGGCCATTTAAATGTGTTAGGCTACTATGCTTAATTGACTGGATAATATAAATATAACTACTACAATAAAACACATTTCCCACTGTGCGACCTTTAATTTGAAAGTTCCCGTCTTATCTTTTAGCCACACACAATCGATGAGGTTACATGCTAGTAAAAGCATGTTTGTATATATGTACATGTCTGTGTATATAGATAGATAGATAGATAGACAGACTGATTGATTGATAGATAGATAAATCTTAGTATTGACTAAAAGGGATCCGTTTGCGCTTTTAAAATAAAATACATAAATAAAACTACTTCTATATTATCTGTTTTTGTTTTGTTATCTGTTATTATCTGGTCTGTTTTTGTTTTATCTGTTATTATCTGGTCTGTTTTTGTTTAGTTATCTGTTATTATCTGGTCTGACCTGAGACTCCAAGTAACTGTAACTGTAACAAACGCATAAAACTCGTAAGGAGTCAATAAAGAAGGATTTGACTGTTTTTTAGAAACAGCATTGTCCTTTGTAGATATTATAACAACATGACACTTGAGTAATCACACACAATATCTGCTATTTTAAGTTTATAGACTCTCTCCGGCCCTAATGATCTTAACATCATTACCTTTAACTTCAAAATATACATTGCTGACTAAAAACAAATATTGAAACACGGGAGCAAAATATGTTTATGCCCATTTGAGTTTGGCACTCTTAATACTGAACGCGTTTCAGGTTTACATGTGAAACCTCTACACAACTAAGCTGTTGAAACCCCTATATAAATAGGAGATTATAACAGGGGAGATTATATTAAGATTCCTTTATTGTCCATTGTATACACCTTCAGTTGTTTTAATGACTAATGTTTCTTTTATATTTACATTAAATTTGGTTGTGGCACAAACCGGCAAAGTTATAACCGAAAGTGTACTTCATAGTGCTGGAATGAATTTACATCCAAATAGATTGTTGCATAATATCTTCGGAACATTTTAGACAAATATCAATGAAAAGAGTTTTTGGAAATTAACGAGATATTTTTCTTCCATTTACTTCCATTTCTTTTCCATTTACTTCCGTTTCTTTGGTCTGTATGCTGACATCGAATCCTGATTAAAGTCCTTTGTATTTAAAATTACATGTAAGATTTTATTTATTAAAGTTTCATTTTACTGCAATGTTTTTTCTATGTTAATACATCATTTAATTTATATGCACTTTTATTAATTTTAGTATACTTTTATATGTAAAAAAGTTGTCGTTCTTTTCAAAGGTATATTTTCGTGTCATGTGCTTTAGAACATTTCAAGTGACTAACAATTCTAAATCGCCGCTCAGTTCGCAGCGCACTTCATTAATTGCTAACGGGGGCAGGATTTGATTCTTCCAGACGTAATCTGTTTTCGTCCAGTGTCCTTTCTTGGTTTAGGGTTTAGGGTTTGATCCGTGCCTAATTGTCCTGATGAGTGATCCAGGACGCTGCCTTGTCGGACGAGGGTTTTATACGTAGTTTAGTAAAGGAGAAAAGAAGTACCCGAGACCCTTGCTCGACACTGGGCCACGTATTTCCTCCTCCTGTGTTCATTATGTCAGAAAAATGTGCTGTTCTTGTCACATTCGTGCTGCGTCGGCTTTTCGGGGTGCAGTGAAAAGCTCCCCTGATTAACGAATGGAAATTATTCAGGGGATTAACGACCTGTCCAATCACATCAGAGCGTGAAAACAAAAAATGGTCAGTTTTTTTGTTTGTTTTAAATCACATCTTACAAACACGAACCTATAGTGGCATGATGAATATTGGTTACAAAGAAATACTGCTTGGAATATTTATGGAAATGGTTGAGGTCAAGGTGGTTGTGTTGTGGTTGATGATAAAAGTATTTTGAAAAACAACTGCTTTTACTGGTCTGGAATAATGTGCATGTGTGTGTAAGTACACCAAAACTAATGGCAACAATTCTTCCCCCAAAAGTCACCTTCTTTCCAAGTCAGCATCTGGTTTCCCAAAAGCGTCATAGCCCAAAAAGATTATTGACAGAACTAGCATCGCACGGAACACAGTCTCTCTCATTTAAGATTATCTTAACACTGCAGTGTTCTTGTGGGAAATGGAGCCGCGTTCAGTTACTTTTGAAACATTTGACGGTTAACATCCTCACCACCAAGAGAGTTTTGTGAAGAACGTTGGACACGCTAAAAGATGTTTTCAATCTCAACTTATCCCAGAGGCATTTGAAGGCATTTCCATGTCTATTCTTTCTGATATCTTAGGCAGTGTTCTGGTGTCCCATACCGAGTTTACTTTGTGCAATACAGGACATTACTTTTTCCATTTAATTCTCTTGCTTCACCTCTTCTTTTCTTTTGTGCCCAGAACGAGGCACTGAGCGGCTGATTTTCTTCAAACGCTGATCTGACGTTGACAATATAACAGATGACAATATTCTTCCCAGTTGTAAAAAAATGCGATTAATTAGACATCATTTGCAAATGCAAATGATTGTAATTAGAAATTAGATCCTCACTGCCTCTTGAACTCCCTCTACGAGGAGGGGTTTGATGGAATGCAATCAAGCATTTTGGCTTAACTGGCAACACATCTGTTTAATATGAGAGTGAACGATCCAATTTGTTTCTGCTAACAGTATTATAAACGATTTAGTGAATATCTAACATGATTGGTGAATTACAAAACGTGCATTGACCTTGTCATGAAAGTGGTGCAAAAAAAGATCTAACGGACAATAAACACTGTACATAATTTGAAAAATAATGATCCTGAACTGAATACAGTAAACCAGGTCAGACCAGATGAAAGGTGTATTCAGTTTAATAAATCAATATTTGGATTTAGAACATGTTTGATGGACAAGTGAACCTTATGTAGGGCATTTGTATAGACAGATAGCAGATAGATCACTTAAATTTCCCTCTGGGATCAGTAAATACAAACTATTAATGCAGGAATGGTGCTTACAACTGAGCAAAAGTTGAGTTTTTTTTCTTGCAGAGTACAGCATAATATATTTTGATCTTGTTTTTATGTAATGATGGTAATGTTGATTATTTTTATAATCACACACCCCATGTGTTCCAGCAGGCCTCCACCTACCATGTGACCAATGTACTGGCTATAACACGAACACATTTATCAAGTACTGAAGCACTTTACCTACTTTAAAAATAAATCAGTGTGTTTTTGTTTCAACAAACAACAAACTACAAGAGACACGCATATGATAATCACATAATGTCCATATCAGGAGCCCTGCCCAGGGGGAGGGGTGGCACAGTGTTAGAGAACAAAGAATAAGAGAAATAAATGGCCAGAGGGGAGGGGTCTGGGAGTAACTGATATATTAATATATGGAAATTAAAGCATGCATAAGTGTGGCAGACACACCCATCTGGATACACACAGATGCTGACACACCCCTCATAGCAATATTTGCATATGACCTTCCACCCCCAAGGGGTACCTAGCCTGAGTTTTGCCCTCAAGCAAAAATTGAAGGTGCTAGCTATACGTAATCTGGTGCTATACAGAAACCTGAGCATGCAGAAGAATATAGTGCATTAAGGTATAAACTATTATCATAACTACATGCTTATCTGTGAACTTAATCTGTCAAAAACATGTTGTCAGCATTAATAAAAAAAATAAAAATAAAGAATGTTAAAAACATTCACTGACTTCAATGTCATCATTGTATCTGGGCTTGTCTAGATCATAAGTGATCAAATAACAGATTTTAACAAATATTAGAAACTGGTAGGCCCAGGTCAGGTTCATCATGGGCCAGATAGGCAAAAAAGTATATAGGTTGCTACGGAAACCTGGATGGAGAGTGGATGCAAACTGCTAGTGAAATATAACTTCTTTTTTTTTTAAGAAAAAAAAACGGATCACCTAGAAAATGATCCTTAATCTGAGCCAGAATGATATCTTCCAGTTTGAAATTCTATGCCCTTTTTAGTTTGAGGTCTTTAGATTTCAGACTGAAGTTCATAGCCAGTTATAGCCTAGGGAAGACAATCCTCAATGAGGCAAATTTCAGCTCTTTCTTCCAGTCCCACAGGGGAATGTACTGGGGTCAGGTATGGCACTCTTCCGTTATAGATCACGACACCCGCTACACAGACTGTTGGCAATGGGGAGAAGGGGTCTCCATGTAGTGGGGTGAAAAAGAAGCCGGTTGCCGAGCGACAGAATTGTGGTTGCCATGGTGAATTTGAGCAGAGCAGCTGAGCCAATCATGCAAGACATGTGGGGCAGAGTGGGTCTCATGCTAGTGAGAGATATGTAGATACACACGTGGGAGGAAGATTGGGAAAGAGAGGATGAGGAAGGTGGAAGGTGGAGAAAGAACAAAAAAAAGGGAGGTGGAGCTGAGGGAGTGGAGAATAAGGAAAGGATTTACTCTCTACTTATAAGATTGCTGATCATTTTGCCTCAACAAATTATATCCACGTAAATACATAATGATTATTTGCATTCAATTATTTGCATTTAACGTTAAAAGTATTGGGTTGTTATTATGTCAGTAGCGGTTTTTTGTAACTTGGGCGTTATTTTGACCTCTCTCTTAAATAGCGTTGTCGTTCATCTCTCCATAACTAAACAAGCTCCGTCTTTATCTTAGCTTCATTCTATGGTCGCGACACCTTGTAATAGAGAGGCCCCGGTCGCGCCATGGGGTGGAATGACCACTGAAAGACCAGAGGGGGGAAATGAATGGGCTCCGGCGTCATTGTAATGCAGAGGCAGCTCCTCCCTCACGCGGCGGTGGAAGCATAGGCCCAGAAAGCAGTCCCGTGACAAACAGAGAAACTGCAGCACATTTTAGGCACCGTTTCCGGATGTTTCAGAGTGCTGGATTTTTACAATGGACTGCAACATGAGAAGGCCCTGACTGGGGAGGCTTCGAAATTAAAATAATGGAGTAGGATGTGAAGGCTATAGCGTACTTCACATTACAAAGTGGACTACTGAACAAGGCTACAGAAAAAAAAACCGCGTTGAATTGAATAGAGCACTGAATAGACATTTCGGCTAAGCTTCGTAACCTTTGGAACATCGTAGGCTCTGTGCTCAAACCAAGAAGATGAGGTGGTGTTTTCCGGAGCAGGTGCCCCCGCCATTTTAGCGCGAGATGCAATACGTTATCTCTGCGGCATTTTAGTCTGAGCCGCTACTGCATGTTTTCCACGTGGAGTAAGCCTAGTCTTTAGTCAAGTATAATATCTGTAGGGACAGTATATTTAAAACATTTCATCACTCCATTGGCGCGCACGTCTCCTATCAGTTCAAAATGGCAGACTGTATTATTTGTATTATCTATTCTCATGGCGACACAGGAAAAAGCGATTTTAGACAGACTCTATATTATTCCACTCAAATTAAATGATTTTGGTCCACTGCTAATGTCTCTCTTGCTGGTTTTCAAGGGCATCCTACTGATGAGGATTTGGTTAACGGTTAGGGGGAGGGGGCTCTCGGTCCGGGTCATGACGTCACCTTGTCCCGATGTAATCCTCTTGCGTTGAGTCTTATCAGCAGAGGAGGGCGGGTGTGCGAGGGCGCGAGGAAGCGTTAATCTCTGCAGAATGGATCAACGAGGCCAAGACGCAAACGAGAGGCTACAATATTGCGGCAGAGGGTGATTAAGATGCCGAAGGACATACATTTTGTGCCTGTATCGGGTCTAACCAGGTGCGCAACTCCAGCGCTTGTGGAACGAATGCAGGGATACAGTGTGACTACATGAAAGATGCTCGACGAAGAAGATTGAGCATCGCTTTGTTTACGGGACCTCTGAGGACTGTGTCGGTGTTGTGCTGATTTATTTTTGCTGGGATGAAAATTTTGGGCTGGCTGGGGAGGGGCACTGTAAGGTTTTCTGAAGAATATAAAGCTGTATAACCCGTAAGTGGATGCTTAGGGATTATGTTTTGTTTACCATCTACTTGGGCAAAAGGATGCATGTGATTGCGGCAGCTCTGCCATCAAAATTTCTGAGAATTATAATTTTTCTCTTCTTTATATACACGCGACTAGCTTTTCGACGCGCCGATGGGTCGTGCGCCCTTGATTTCGTATGCGCTGTAAATCGTATATCGATTGCTTATATAATAAATTCTTGATAACAGCAATAACTAGATGATGTGCGGCATTAGGCCTACATAACAAACGAATAAATAGGTATGTTAAAGATTTTATGTTCTGCAACACAATTGTCACTGTTGCTCAAAAAGACTGATTGGTTGAGGGACAATAGCTATGGCTGCTTGCATTCGAGCTGCAGAATCCTTCGTTGGCTAACCTACCAGAGCGGATCATGGCTAATGATAGGCCGTTGGCCTGCCTCGGATTCTTCTGCAGTTGACGAATTAACGGTATGCACTCATCGGATGTAAATAAATGATGACTGGGAAAGATTTTAATGATTATCCTGTAATGTAGGAGATCACAGTCCCTCTTGTTGGGATACCATTTGAAGACGAGGCTTTGCTGCTGTGTACTTGGGTACGTGCGCACGCGCGCTCCACGGAGGGTGTCGACACTGGGCTACCACTCTGCGTGTTCACGGCGGACCTTGATTTAATATCCATACAATTAAGGCACGCGGTGAATGCCAAGAGAGGATCCTCAAAACCAGCGAGCCTGTCCAGAGATTAACTCGGCACGGAACTTGGATTGCTGGCCGAGCAAAAGCTGCGTGAGGCCGATGGTTGGGTGATGCATGATAGGAATAGCAATTTAGAAGGTGTCAGAGCAGCCCCCCCCCCCTCCTCCCTCCCTTAGAAAGCCTTGCTTTTAAAACCTCACATTAGACCGAGGACGCGTCTTAGAGGCAAAGATGATTAACGAAATTATATAGTCCGTTTTAACTTTGTTCCGTGTTCAAAAGACTAAGATCAGATTTAAGTCTCAAATCACGTTGCCTTCAATTCTCTGTGCAAAGACTACCGTGACATCGTTTGGTGTGGTGATTAAGATACGATAAGTAATAATACCTTATACCTGCTAGTAAACATAACTGCAGTAAGATTATGTGCTCTTAAAAATCCATTATAATTGAGTTATTCACAAAGGGGACATATTTGCTTGTGCGCAGCTGCATCTTCGTACAGTTTATGATGAAACAGAATATACGTACATTTAATCTCTGCAGAGCAGAAGGGCAGAAGAATATAGAGTATTTAGGACAGTGTAATACCGTTTTCTTCATTTTTGTTAATAAAAGTGTTTTCTGAATGACTTTCATTGGTTAACTACATCACTTGTGTGTTTATATTCCTGTCTCTCTGACTTCTATTTGAATTGTCCGTTTGGTTACAGCAACCACAAATGAAGCTCCCTGAAGACCTTCTCAATTGTTTTTTTAAATCCATTTTGCTCTTTAAAAACCTATCAAGTCATTCTTAATAGAACCGAAGGCTGGACTAAGAAAAGCCATGTTGGTCAGCATGTGCAACATGTTTTTGGTTAAAACAATCATCTACAGGGTTAGTATGTTCATATCAAATCTGCCTTGCTTTCACACCACCTTCTTAGCTTCCCTTTGACTCAGGTCCTTAAAAGTGAGGCAGACTGCACCCTGCGATCATTAATCCGACCTCAACGCTTCTCAAACAGCAACAGCAACAGCAGCAGCAGCATCCTGACGGTCCTCTTTTCTGTTTCAATTGCACCCCCGTTCCCCAGCACACCTGAACTGAGCCATTAAGAACAGAGAGTATCTGGTACAGGTGTACCGGGAGTTGGCTACCCAAAAATAAATAAATAAAAAAATACAAAACAACAACAACCTGAAAAAAAAAAAAACCTCTTGCACTTCTCTCAGCTGATAAACAAACCAGGGGAAAAAAAATTGAATAACAATACATCCTTTTACCAAAAAATGTCTTATATCAAACATCTTTGCAAAAACAAGAACATCGAACACAAGTTACAACATATAGTATTATTTTAATAATGACCATGATCAGATCTAAGAAGGTGATAGTGACCTTTGCATACAATGCATATTCATTTCAGGGGTGACAAACGTTTGCCTTAATTTTTTTTTTTAGTATTTCATATATTCTCATGAATCATTTGTTATATGATTATATAAATCTGAATCCCTCACAGGAAAACACTCCCTCTCTTTCATACAGAAGCGCACGCACGCACACACACGTCCTAAAAATAAATGAAAATAAAAAAGAGGGAAAAGACTAAAGGGGAGGGGAAAAAAAAAACAAAATCACACAGAAACCATATACTCCGTTTCATTTTTCTTGCTTTTAACAGTAATCAGTAACATTAATTTTCAGGTTACACATTTGAGGCGTTCTTTGTTATTATATGCTCCTACATTAAAGCTTAGCATTATACTGAGAAGGGGAAAAAAAAAAAGAAACTGAACTCTGTTAAGAAAGGACAAGAAAGGAAAATATATGGGAAGTGATGCACCTAAACTGATTTTAAAAAGCAGTGAATGCTACATTTCTCTCAAATTGGCTTAAACAAAGAAACAGCGACCTCTGCTGGGCATCAGTGAAACAGTACAAAGTTACAATGCTGCTCTTGAAACAATAAGCAGAGAACAGAATCATAGCACTTGGCTCAGAACCATAACTCAAACGGTATTTTATTTTCCTCTTCAGTCCAGCCAGTGATGATGTTGACTTCCCTTGTGTAGAGGGTTTGCTCGGGACGTCTTTTCCCTGATTACGCTGTTGAGGTATAGTACAGCAATTGTTTAACGGTTTTGATGACACTATAGCTTTAAAATGTTAAGGCTCCAAGCAGAAAAAAAGAAAAAAAGGAAAGTATCGGGACTGACATGGACACACCACCATGAAAAGTTATAAGCCAAGTGTCACATAATTAAAAAAAATATAGTTTTTTTCTCTTACATCAACATCATTTATCAAGACATTTCATTGTCCCTTATATGCAGTTTCAAATATACTCCCCAGATCTTCCTCATTCAGTTCCATTCAAAGTCCCCACACCAACAACAAGGATGTACAGAACGTCACCTCGATTGTACAAAATTAAACTGGCCAAGTAGAGTTACTTATGCAGGGAGGAGGCCGTGGCGGCTCCCGTGCGTCACCTAAGCCGAGCGCCTCAATGTCACCGCGTCCTCTCAAACGCCGCTCGCCGACACCTAGCACAGGCTCTGGCCACTCACGAGGTTCGCCTCGATGCCGAGTGGGAATGGGGACGGGGACGGGGGGGAGGAGTGTGCTTCCGCACAACCGTTGGTCGAAAGTTGGACATGGAAAAAAAAAAAGGGGAGAGGTGTGTCGAAGCTGAACCAAATGACAGGAAAACAAAAACAAAACAAAAAAACACAAACAAACAAACAAACAAAAAAAAGACCATGGTGCCATTGCTCTGCCAGGCACGAGTGGACCGAGTTCCCCACAGAGGCGGATGGGGGGGGGGAGCAGAGGCTTGAGTTCGATGCTGGCCCAAGTGATCAGAATTAAATAGAGAAAAACCAACAACAAAAAAAAATTTGAGTTTTTTTTTCTTTTTAAATTTCTTCTTGTGTCCTTTTAAATTTTCAAATCGTCAGTCCTAAAACAACCGTTGATCAAGCTAAAGGTGGG
>JAOYMR010000021.1:2680380-2696236 GCA_025802075.1 Tenebrosternarchus preto
CCCCCCCCCCGCCCCCCCCCCCGCCCCCGGCCCCCCCCCCCCCCCCCAGGTGGTGGAGGTGGAGGCGCTATTGTTTACTTCGATTTTGGCGTTCCTGGGAGAAAGAGAAAACAGGATGGTCAAGGTGATGCTAACCACGCTGCTCGGGTTTCATTGGAACTTCGTTTGCAGTACAACTGTATACAGATATCTGTATTCCACACACAGCGACCTCTCCAACCAGCTCACAAACCCCCACCCTTTTACCTGATCCAGTCGGGATCGATTCTGGGCTGGAGTAGTTTCGTAGTTCTGTCAGTGTGGAGAGAAAAAAAAAATTAGCATTTTTCATACATCACAAAAAAAGACTTTTCTTTTGAAGACTACACTCACCGGCCACTTTATTTAGGTACACCTGTCCAACTGCTCATTAATGCCAATGTCGAATCAGCCAATAAAAAAAAAAAGTAATAAAATAAAAATAAAGTGGCCGGTGAGTGTGTATTAAGGCAACAAACTGCAACCAACACCCGAACTGCTAACAGCATTATCTGAACGAGAATATATGCTTCTGGAAAAAGTACCAATCACTTTATCTCTTAATTCGCCCTCAGACAAATAAAGTCCAAGTTGAGCACTGGTCCCATTAGGATGAACCCAAGAGCACGGAAGCGACAGAGCCAGCGATGGCAGACGTGGGTTAGGTGTGTCGCCAGACAAGCCATCAACTGCAAGTCAAGCAAAATCTTTGAGAAAATCAAAAGCATTTTGAATTAGGAAAGGAGGGGGTGGGAGGAGCAATAGCTTAATGAGAAATGCACCTGAAATGTGCAGTACCACAAGAAAGGCTCTACATAAGAGCCAATTGCGGAAGACGTTTCACCGAGCCCAGTGCAATCTCGGCCAAAGAAGGGTGCGCTGACCTTTCATCGCAAAATCAACACGGGGAGAGTGAGGACATAGCAAAGCCTGCAAGTTAAAAGAAAGCGGAGCTGAAGCAAAAGTCTACTCCTACAAACAAGCTGTAATGTTACGTGGGCCAGGAACATGGCGCCCTACTCCACTTATCTAAACAGGGAGGCAGCAGAAACAGCTTGGGTTCCTCTCGCCCCGAAACGAAACCCAAGCCCAGCGAAGGGGGGAAATCTTACCCCAACTTACACTTCAGGGGCAAACATTTTAGCCTTGTGGAAATCCAGCCACGTCAAAACCCAAACTCGCTGTTCTGGTATCGGACATACAGAATGGCTCACTCATTGCCAACAGAAACCACGCTACCATGGTTTGGTCGAACTAAGTATTAGGAAATCACAAGCAAGTGCTGAGTGAGTAGGTCAAGTCTTTGCAGTAGCTCACAGAAGTGAGTCCAGACCTCACATTCTTGTGAATACTTCATTATATCTTTTTATGGGACAAAATAGAAGATGCGAGATTGACAATGTAGTCAGTGTACAGCTTGTATATCAGTGGAAATTTGCTGTGCCCTCAAAATAGCCATTAATGTCTAATGAAATGAAAGTGAGTACACCCCTATGGCCACCATTATTTTCCAGCACTGCCTTAACTCTTGTGCATGAGCTTCACAGGTTACCACTTGAATTTTCTTCCAAGACATCATGGAGTTGGTGGATATTGGAGACCTTGTGTTCCTCCATTAGAGGATGCTCCACAGATGCGCAATAGGGTTGGAGACATGCTTGGCCAGTCCAGCACTTTTACCCACAGTTTCTTTAGCAAGGCAGTGGTCATCATGGAGGTGTGTTTGGAGTCATGATGCTGGAATACTGCCTTGCGGCCCAGTTTCTGAAGGGAGGGGATCATGTACTGTGACATAGTCAAGCAGAACATGTTGGCATTTGCGGTTCCCTCAACAAACTGCAGCTCACCACAGCCGGCAGCACTCATGCAGCCCCAAACCATGACACTCCCACCATCATGCTTGACTGTAGGAAAGACACACACAAGTCTTTGTTCTCCTCACCTGGTTGCCTCCACACACACTTGACACCATCTGAACCAAATAAGTTTATCTTGGTCTCATCAGACCACAGGACATGGTTCCAGTAATCCATGTCATTAGTCTGCTTATCTTCAGCAAACTATTTGTAGGCTTTCTTGTGCATCATTTTAAGATGAGGCTTCCTTCTAGGACAACAGCCACGCAGACCAACTTGATCCAGTGTGCGGCGTATGGTCAGCGACCCCCACCCCACCCCTTAACCTCTGCAGCAATGCTGGCAGCACCCATATGCCCATTTTCAAAAGCAACTTCTTTGGCAGACCATTGTGATGCCTGTTCTGAGTGCAACCGGTCCCGTTAAGCTGCTGTATGGTCTTGGCCATCGTGCTGCAGCTCAGTTTCAGGGTGTTGGCAATCTTCTTACAGCCTAGGCCATCTTTATGTAGGGCAACAATTCTTTTTTTTTTTCCCCAGATCCAAATTCAGTGAGTTCTTTGCCATGTTGAAATTCATGAGAGTGTCAGCGCAAGAACACCAAATTTAATAGACCTGCACCCCATTCACACCTGAGACCTTGCAAACACTAACAAGTCATATGACACCAGGGAGGGAAAAATGGCCAGTTGAGCACAATTTGCCCATTTTCACTTATGGATGTATTCACTTTCGTTGCCAGCGGTTTAGACATTAATGGCTGTGTGTGGAGTTATTCTGAGGGCACAGCAAATTTACACTTGTGCAAACTGTACAACAACTACTTTACATTGTATCAAAGGGTCGTACCTTCAGCGCTGTCCCATTAAAAGACAATGTTTACAATTATGTGAGGGGTATACTCACTTTTGTGAGATACCGAACGTCTCAGTGTATGCTAATTGTTTTGGTTTTGAAACAAAGCTTCCCACCTGCAAATATTACTGCCTTGCGCAGAATGATGGTTAACAGCGTTATATTTGATCAAAAAAGAAAAAAGTATTTTTCTTATAGAATATTTTACACAGACAGACACAAAATCAAGATACCAGTCTAGTGAAACTTTGTTTAAGCATGTTAGGCTCCTGTATTGGTTATGCAGCTAAACCATCCAAGACGTAAAACCCCCAAAAAATCAAACCAACCAACCCTGCCAGCAGACCGTTCTTCAGAATAAAGACGTACAAGATGAGAGAGCGTGAAGGACCAGGGGGTGTAAGCAGGGATGTGCAGTAAAGCGGTGATGCTCTTTACCTTTCGCACCACCTCCTCCTCCTCCTGCCGTTTCTCGTAGTGCGAGAAGTCGTCGAAGATGGAGGTAGTGTGTTTGTAGGTGGCGATGATCTTCAGCACCTGCTTGGCCTTCTCCAGGGGCACCTCCTGTGTGTCGCGCGAGTTGGTCACCGGCTTGTTGTCGTTGTTCTCCAGGCGGATGTGGCGTAGCTGGCTGTTGGGCACGTCCTTGACGAAGAGCCAGTCCACATCGAACTTGCCCTTCCACTTGTCCTGTGCCCACACGCCCGCGCTGGTGCCGTAGTCCACGGGCGAGCGCATCTCAGCCACGCCGCAGAAGTGCCCGCTGCCGTTGACGCTGAACAGCAGGTAGACGGGGCCCTTGCCGCTGATGGCGCGAAAGGCGGCGTCCAGGCGCTTGTTGCCGTGCTCTGTGCTGCACCAGATGGAGTACTTGATGGAGCGGTGGATGTCGTCCTCCGAGTAGCTCTTGATGATGAACACCCGGCCGTTCTTCAAGTTCCAGTCGAAGTCCTTGGGGTTGTAGCTGTGTGCTGCGCGCAGCTTCTCCAGGACAGGGTGCGAGTCGCCGGCTCCCGGTGGCCCCGCCCCGCCCCCGTTGCCGACGCCCACGCCGCCGGAGGAACCGCCGCCGTCCACGGCGCTGCCGCCCCCGTAGCCCGGGTTGCGGTTGCGCGGCGCCACCCATCGCGTCTGAGGGGGAGGGGCCGGGGCATGGTTCTGGTAAGGCTGTGGAGGAGGCGGGGCTTGCATTGCCATTTGCTGGGCGAGTGACTGGGCTGTGGGCATTGGTGGCTGGGGAGGGGGTGGGAGCCCATGTGCGTGGGCGGGCAGGTGAGAGAGGGGCTGCTGCTGCTGCTGCTGGTGGTGGTGGTGGTGGTGGTGTGGTGGGGGCAACGGGGAGGCCACTTTGGTCACTGGCCCCTTATTGTCCCAGGTGCCGATGTCCATGTTGTGTTTAATGGGTGGTGGGGGCAGTGCACCCCCTGCCATGGGCATCCCAGGCTTGCTTTTTACCTTCAGCTGCTGTGGTTTCGCTGGCTTGCTCGCGATAGCCGCCCAGGACGTCTGCTTGGGAGGCGGCATGCCTATGGGGGTTCCACCGTTGCCCGTGGCCACCGCGGCCGCCACCGGACCACCGCCGATCACCGAGCCCACCGTCTTGACGCCCGAGCCACCACCAGTGACGTCACCGCCGATCTTTAGACCCACCATGCCCTGCTCCAGGCTGTTCATGCCTGGCGCCTTGCTCAGAGTGTCGCTGTGGAACCCCGTCTGCCCATCTGGCACCAGGGTGCCACCCAGGGAGCTGGGCGGGTAGCTGTAACTGCCCCCATAAGCGGAGCTCTGAGTCTGCTGGCCTTGGGAACCACTGGTGCCCCAGGCTGAGAACGCTGGGTTCTCTGGGAAAAAGTTAAAGCGGTGGGGGTAGATGCTACTGCCCAAGCCACCAGGCTGTCCAAACACAGTGTCGTGCATAAAATGATGGTCACCGTTACTGAGGGGAGCATAAGGAGTGAGATATGGGATTGGAGGGTCACCTCCAGTGGACCAGGGAGCCTCACTAAGGGGATAGGGGAACCCAATGGAAGGCGCATAGTAGCTGGATAAGTAGGGGTCAGTCATAGACTGGTAGCTGTTGTTCTGAAACACAAACATTTTTTTTTTACAGTGTGAACGCTGGGATACAATTGCTGAAATGTCAAAAATCAGGACATTAACAACACAACAACTGAAGAACTTCTTGGGTTAGACCTTGCTGTGAAGCGCATCACTGATTGCGGTAAATAATTAATTTAAACACGGTTTTAAATGTCACAATGTTTAAGGAAATCTCATAATAACGCAACTGATAAAGTTTAGGTGATGCAATAGGCTAGCAATAAAGCTTTTAGGAAAAAAGCTTATCTAAGCATTTTATCCAAAATGGCCATAAATTCTCACACATTTTTAAAGAAGAGCGAGAACTTTTTTTTCACATAAACAAGATCAACCAATGTTCCATTATAAAACATGAAGCATTTTCAAGATTTTCCATCATGTTCCTATCAATCATGCCAGGGTGCCATTTGACACCTGAAGCAATCCAAGAACTTGTGAAATATGATATAATATGTTTTCCACCAAAAATCTCCTTTTTGGTGCATACAAAGCAAACATGTCTGTGTACGCATACACGTGCATGAATTTCTCACCGGATTAGATTGCCCAGTGAGGTAAGGTTCAAAGTCGTTGTCATGGACCGTTTCCTTTTGATGGAGTGAGCCATTTTGCACTACAATAGGGAAAAAAAAAAAAAAAACAGCCATGTGACATGCTAGAACATTCATACAATGGATTAGATTTTTTTTTTCCTCCGAAATGCATTTGTGTCCATTTTCTCTGGATGTAATCACATGGCCTAACAGGCCTGTACCATTGTACTCATTTTGATCTGTGGTTATCTGACCACTAATCACCACACAACTGGGCAAATGCCAAATGATGCACTGATTAATGAAGAGGCCAGAAGTACATCCTGCACACTCATCACAAATGTGATTCAAATCTGCAAATCTAAACTCACCTCTTCGTCTGTGCTTAACACGCACAGACTTACAAATGCATAAATATAAATAGCTATTAATTTGACTTAAACAGCAATTTGGTCCCGTTATTTCATTTGATATATAAGTTTTAATTTAAACGGATATGAATCATCCTAACTTTGCGGAACCGCGGGTCTGAGTTCATATCTTAGTGAATCATTCAAGACCGTCGGTTATATCTAGTTGAAAATGACTGTGTGACAGTGCAAATGTTAATTAAAACTGAATAATGGACTTTATAGTTGAGCATAAGTAACGTGTATGAACTGTAGCATGCGCTAAATATTACTGGTAAGTGCATATTCACTCACTTGATTACAAAATACTTCATGGTTCGCACTGCACTATAAAAATCTAACAAAAATATGCGTAGGCAACATCGAAATATCCCAATACCAAAGCAGACTACGTATGCATGCTTTAGTCATACAACTGAGTGCAGTTTAAAGAGGTCTGATTACATGTAAAAACAACATTGTACCAAGGAAGATACACCTTCACAGGTTACACAATATCAAATGCGCCGACGCTTACTGGAACGCCATTACAGGTGACTGGAGAGGGGAAAAAACGCAATTAGTGTCCAGCCAGATTTGCTTTAGAGACTGCTTGGCATCTCCAGAAGGCCTCCGCTTGCAATTTCAGATTTTTTGCAACCATTTCCATTTAAAAACGGATACACATGGAACACGCCGTGAGGGAATGGGTACGAAAAGCGACTTACATTACAGACCTATCCCGCCTCGACCGACGGCGACTATTTGTGCCCCCATACATCCCGTTATCTATCTAGCTAGCTAGCTAGCTTCGGTTTTTTTTTTTTGCCTTTACCAGAACTGACCGCTTACTTTTTTCAGCAGCCGTGATAAAGAAAACATCAGCACTACCAAATTTGAGACACAGCCAACGTTACTCACCTTTAGCATCTTGTCCTTTTGATGTCTTCAAGTTCCATCGGCGTATATAATATGGGAGAGATTGGGGGTGGGGAGAACAAACACCAAGTCAGATAAACAAGGTATCTAAGCTATTTAGGAATGGCTACTCTTTAATGCAGGTAGCTAAATCCAAGCGACGCATTGTTGTAATTCATCTAAACCATCCAAGCTAGCTAAACAGGCAGGCAACAATCTGAAAATTGACCAAAACGGGAGAGCTAACATTAGCGTATATAAAGTCAGCTAGCTATATATATATATATAAAAAGGTATCTAACCAGAGAACAGTAGCTTAGATAGTTTACTGTAAACGAAGTGCTTCAGGTACTAATAGCTAGCTAGCTAGTTGATGGAACTAGAAATCCACTAAGCAACTGATGCAACTGACCATTGCTATAGCTAACTTTGTTAGCTAGCTATATTTTCTCGCCAACTTATCTAGTATTATATTGCTACACGTGTGTCCAAGAAAAAGGGGACCAACTTGCAAACTGGCCATCCGCAGTAGCTATAGGCTATTTATTTAGCTAGCTAGCAACAGAAGGTTGTACGCGCATTCCCAGTTTCATCTAGTAAGCTCAATCCAAGGCCTTTACCTACGGTCATAGCTAAGTAGTAAGACATATAACCAGATATTCATTGGGAAAACATATTAGCAAGGCCTACCTGTGGATCAATACTGGTGGTAGACATAATTCATCAACAAAGCCCCTATAATCGTCAAAAGTCTTGAAAACTATCAGGCTGTTAAGCGTATTCCAAACCCGTGTTTCCTTCTTCGGCTCCTTTGCAGGCTAATGGGCTAGCTAGCTGTATTTTTTGTACCGCACGGATCCTCAGCAAGTTCCACGGCAAGATTCGGTCAGTCACAGTACTTGAATATACTATAGTCCAGTCCGTGTGTATTTCTGAAATTGTTGTAAGGTCCGTGTTTAAGATTTAGTCCAAATTCTGTTTCACGGCGTCTTCTTAAAATTTTCCTACTCCTTCCAGCCTTCAGTTATTGTGCAGCCCAGTTCACTTCCCCCCAGCTCCATCCGGGATCTGTTCAAAGGGGATTGACGTCAGAGATACCGGTTAGCCATGCGGAGTTAAAACATTTGAGAAATCACCTCAGCGACAGATGGTTTTGATGTTCAGTTCTTGTTTTTGTAGAAGTATAATACGTGCTATCGGTTCCTTGTACGTCTGTTGTTTTTAAATAAACTAATAAAAACGTAACAATGTTGGTTACTGCAGTAAAGCATGTAAAATCTATTTCCTTTAACAGTAGGAAGTGAAACGTGTTACAGTAACTAGCTACATGGACATAAAAAGAATGAATTTCGGTAAGTCACCTATAACTCAGAGAGTGGACAAAATGATAAATGTTTACTCAACTTTTAGACCGTGGACAAGATTATATAAACATGCTATAATAATAATAATAATAATAGTAATAATAATAATAATAGTAATAGTAATAATAATAATAATAATAATAATAATAATAATAATAATAATAATATAATCTTCCCAGTATAAGTGACTAAAAGTGAAAATAAAACATGATCATTTGAAGTTGACTGAACAATAACAGACGAACATTCTACTGACTGAATAAAATTATTACAATAAAGGCTGTCTATGTAAAATTACCCAGAAAAATAATGTATGTCTAAGGATAGCTTATCTGACCAGTTACTGTATTTAAGAGAACCAAACATATGAATATTACCTAAACTTAATCCTAACCCTGATAGACCCTGACCTAAAGTCTAACATTGTTAATTTGAACCAAACCTAAGTTTAATCCTTCCTATAAACTGAAGTCAAAATCTAAACCTAGCTATAATCAAATAGAGAAGACATATGTTTAATGATTGTATTTCTGAGTAAGAAACCAGAGCGAGTAGAACTGGAATGTATGTGTTGAACCTTAAATAAATGTAAAATTTAAAAGATATCTGTAAATGAAATGTAGATTTTGTCCTATCTGAGTGGCCCACTAGCTCAAAATATGGTTTTCAACCCCAGATCAGGTGATCCACTGCCCTGCACAGTTTAAACCCCTGATCAGGTGATCCACTGCCTGGCACACTTTAAACCCCTGATCAGGTGATCCACTGCCCTGCACAGTTTCAACCCCTGACCAGGTGACCAATTGCCTTGCAGTTTCAGGTTTTCCCTCTTATAGCAGGGGCATCTTCTAACTGTGCAAGGCACTGGGCTTATAACCTACACTAAAACTCTAACGTGGAGTCCACAGGCTACCTCAACCTCTCTTATAACCTACACTAAAACTCTAACGTGGAGTCCATAGGCTACTTCAACCTCTCTTATAAAAATATTTCAACATGATGTACCAAATTAGAACAAATTATACTTTTTAATCCACTTCACAGAACTACAGTAAATACACACAATAACATAATAAACTGGCAACCTTAAATGAAAATACAATTTTCACATTTTAACATTAACAGTTCGAATGGTTACTTGATGATTTCTGTCAATTACAAAATTACACATTGAATATAACTGATGATTAAGGGATGTCATTAAACCAGACTGTTATATTTGGCAGTGCATCACATGGCACAACATGAGTGTCTCCCATTATATATTGCTAATTCTCACACAGCTTTACATGTGTAGTGAACTTCCATGACACTGTCCCTCCTGTATCATAACACAAATGTGTTGTGTCTGGATTATTGTTTTAAAGCTGGCATGTTCATGCAATTTTAATATTAAAAAGAAACAGCACCAAATTTGCAATGTTTGTTAACAAACACTTTCTTTTACCAAGGAAAGACACAGAAAGAGTGATGGCAAGCATATATTAATATTGGCAAAAACTGGGGTCCATTATAGTTAGTAGATGTAATAGCTGCTCAATAAATGTTCACATATTATCTGTTTACATATTATGAATGTGATTAAGATGCAAAGTTTTAACTCTATATAGAATCCAGTCTTCCTCTAAATTAACAAGACAATACCCACATGCACACCCTCACACGTGTGCATATTGCAGTGTTATTTTTAGTATTTTAGCAGTTGCAGGGTTAGTTGATCATTTGTTTCTGCAAACATTATGAGGTATTGCCATACATCAGCATGTATTCAAAAAAAGTTTTAAAAAGGCATAATGGTCAAAATATCTCCAAAAAATATATCTGTCTTATGGTACTTAATTGTCATACAAAATCATGCGCCTTAGGAAACGTTTTCTGAGTCACTACTTTGTGGCTATTCACATAGAGATGAGTCACAAACATTAAACAAATATATACTGGAAACTGTGCTTACATCTTAGATATAAACACTATTCCTCAGATGTCATAGGCTGTCTGTGACATAGAAAGATAAGGGGTACAGTTAAGTGCGCCAATGGGTCATAAACACAAATATGAGTCATTACTCGTACAGAGGTTTATGAGGTAGGCCATTTAGGTTTGAGAAATGAGTCCATCCATTCTCCCACATTGTTTTCTTCTTAATGCTGTAGCCTTTGTTTGGTCAGACAGTCCTCACTTATATAGGTCTGAAAAAAAAAATAGTGAAGGTGACATAATTACACACAAACACACACTTGAGTACACTCAGGGTTTTTTGGTTTTCCTTTGTGTTGTGTTCTTTGATTTATCTTTGCTTTTAGATGTAATGTCCTTTGATAACAGTTCCATACTCACTGAATATTAAAAGAGCATTTGCTAAAGACTCAGATCTGGCTCCTGGCTGGCACAAGTGGTCAGTCACTACCCACCTTCACACAAACAAGCTATGAGCCAGCACATACACATTATTTGTATCTCTATCATTGTATAAAACCAAAAACTAGCTAGACTAGGTTAAACTTGGCTAATTGAACTAGCATTCCCCTTTATGGTGTAATGAGGAAACATGTCAGGCATTCACGACTTTGTAGGAATAGAGGAAGTTCTATTCTCTATCATTACCAGCAAGGTTGTTTTGTGAAAACAAAACAATAAAAAACAATATTCCATAAGAGTGTCATAATGAAATAAATTATATTCATGAAGAGGCAGTGCAGAGGGGCAGCACACATGCAGAGAAGTTTGCCTCTGACATTCACTTACAAGTGCCCTCTTCCTCGCTGAAGACGCTGACCGTGTAGCAGGCCGTCACGAACCCCAGCAGCTGTGGGCATGCACAGGGAGAGAATTGTTCACGGTTCAGTAACTCCGTGCACTGTTGCCGAAAAAAAAAAAAACAGCCTGAAACCTCTCTGGCATTCTACTTACGGAAATGACCAGTTGCATGGCGCTGTGAAGAACCTCAATGTACTGGTACTCCAGCATGCAGCCCAGGGCAGAGACCAAGGAGGGGCTGTTCCCACTCGGCCACTCAGCCGGAGGGAGGTCCCTGTTCTCACACCCAGGGCTGTTCTCCTTCCACCAGGACCCATGAGAAGACAGTCCCAGAGACATATAGTCACTCTCCTAAACAATGAAACAGGAGTAGATCAATGTGAGTGCTAATTGTAAAGCACATTACCAATACACAGCCAGGATACCATATGTTAACAGCCATAAGTGAATACCTCCGAGTTATTGAAGAAGCACAATTATCCAACAAAAATTGCCCAAATTTGTGATGTACCACAGATGTTTGTCCATTATACTATTAGCAGATGTCCTGTAATAGGCTTTTATCTGGATAAAATGTACCCTTGAATATCACAATCTACTGTAAATGCAATTCAATGTTAATGAGTTCCACCAATGACTTCCAAGCTGCTGGTGGTTAAAGACTGTGTGTGTGTGTGTGTGTGTGTGTGTGTGTGTGTGTGTGTGTGTGTGTAGAATCTGGGGTAACATGGTGCAGAAGCAGAGGTTCAGGGACACAGAGACAGGTGGGTAAGTCATGTACAACTGGCCAGCAACATATGGACATAGCTCATATCCAAAAATAGCTAGAAACATATGCTGGAAAGACTTAGTTCTAGCCGAATGAGACATTTGTCAGCATGTCAGTCTGCATGAAAGATACAGTATACTGCCTGTGGGCACTTAGGAGTTGAGAAACTTACCTTAGAAAGACCACCCAGGTCGAGGTAAAGACAACAGATAAAGATATTCCACGTCACCCAGAGGATTGACCAGACTATGTACTGGAAGGGAATAAGGTGTATGTGATTTTCACTTCAGATTACTTTGTACATATTAAGCCATGTCATGCCGAACTGTATCTGCTGGTGTACTGATAATCTGCCTTTGCACTGCCAATGGAAAACAGACAATGTGCCATATTCTTTCTGACTTGTTGTAGACATGAAAAACCAGTCATTTGAATGATTCTTACTAGACATAATCAGTGTCTAATATCCTGTACAAAATGTTTTAGATCAACGAGGCATGTATACATACAAGTACAACATAGTGAGGATAGTACTGGATAGCCCCAAACAGTCCGAGTATGACCACAATGATGTGAAGGAAGGTGACCAGAATGGGAGCCCACTGATAGCCCAGGAAATCAAACGCCTGTCTCTCCAAAGCAGTGATCTAGGAGTAGAGAGTGGGGAGAGGAGAGAGAGAGAGAGAGTTTGATCAAGTCTGAATACAAGTAATTAACTAATATATAGTCCCCAGTGACTTGAAGATGTCACACCCATTACTCCTGCCAGCTGTCAGAAGAAAAGAGATTGATACTTGTCCCAACCACAGTCATCATGGAGACCCCATCTTTCCTGGGTCTCCAGAGAGCCACAAAAAATCGCCTGCTAGCTTTTCACTCAAGGTTGCTAGGTAACAGAGCCAAGGGACTACAATGCATGTCATACAGAGAGAGATTGTGTGTGTGAGAGAGAGATTGTGTGTGTGTGTGTGAGAGAGAGAGAGAGAGAAAGTTGGAAAGCGAACAGGGTTTTCCTTTGAGGGTAGACCCTTGATTACTCTTATGAGTGGTGATGGCATGGGCGTGGGGGTTAGGCTCTGTTCCCTTTCATAATGATATAACCAGAGCCTCTTGCTCCCTGCCACTGTCCACACATCCTCCATATACACCTCCATCTCCCACACCCAGTTTTTGTCAGGAACAGATCACAACAAATGTTGCCCAAATATGCAAACTAGCTGACACTCATACAAACTGCAGCCTCTACATATTAAAGCAGACATAACCACATCAGCCATAAATGACCTAATAAAAGGCTGAATGCAGATGCTCTGTAGCACATTATGATGGAACTTCAGTGTCTCAATGATATGAATGAAGGTGTAAACTGAACTGAAATGGTCTCTGGTAAAGGCTGAAATCTAGGCACAGGGCACACATACCAGCCTGGGAGAAAGAAAATGTATTGAACACGTGCTTCTGGTTCATAAATAAATCCTTTGTGGGTTTTAATGCAATGTCTTTGATTCTCTCCCATCATGCACTGTAATATATGTGACTGCAGACCTGTTGTCAAGTGACTCTACAGAGACCAATGTCGTCTTTCATGTCTAAGTGCTAAATGATTTGTATGTGTATATTATTTGCATATGTATATGTTGTATATGTTTGCTTGGTGTATATCAATAGTCTAACTAGTCAAACCAATGAAACCTGCCTGATCCACCCTGATGCATTTCTTCTGCTTGAGTCTCACCAACTGAACATCACTGACTACTGCTGAGGATGAACCGCACAGGCAGTTTAAAATCACCATGATGGTCAAACTAAAGATACAAGCTAGGACCTGTTGTGGACTGTGTCTTATATATAAAGTCATCATAGGGAAACTAAGACTTTTCTTGATTTTATACTTCTTACAGATATCAGGAACCTGTTTATAATCACTCTAGTAAGGGAAAGGCTTTTTTTACTGTTAGTACTATTGTTATTGTGGTGCTGGATGGTTGGCCAGAAGAGGCTGGGCCCTCCCTGTTGAGTCTTGGTTCCTCTCAAGGTTTCTTCCTCTTGGTCTCAGGGAGTTTTTCCTCACCACTGTCACCCATGGCTTTCTAACTGGACTCAGACATCTGTAAAGCTGCTTTGAGACAACAGTTGTTGTAAAAAGATGCTATATCAATATAAATGCTAAATGCTATATAAAAATTAATTTTGACATGACTTGAAACCATAAAGTAAACCCTATGATATTGCGTACATTTTTTGTGATGTAAGTTGAACTTGATAATGGGGATAAGGAGAAAATGGAACACTTATTTTGAGGACACATTACTGAATTTTTTAGACAGAAGAAACAACGCTGAACAACTGTCAAAAAAGCACTACCCTAAGTGAACCAATATGACTCTGTGTGAAAGGTTTTCACATACACACAAAAATAATTCTGATACTGTAACATAAAAGAGTCAAATATTCAATCACTCTGGATTATCTATAGCCAAAGCATGCCATTCCTGCCTGTAGACACGTGCTCCTTGCTAGCACAGTAGTTGTGGACTTTTTTTCAGGTGTAAAGTGGATTTGATCCACTACTGACTAACAGAGAGTAGTTTCCAAGGAGACCATGATATGCAGACAGCACGTGTATCCTCTATGCTTGCTAGAGAAGATATATAGAGGGATTTTCAGTGTAATTATTACAATGCTTATGATTTGTCAGAATAATTCAATTCAATAAAATGGTATGTATTAAGCATGTAGGATATGTCTGATAGTTGTATACATTTCTAAACCTTGCAAACAGGAGAAATACACAAAATCATCAAACAATACAATAAATGACTGATGTGAGTCACATACAGTCACATCATATATGAGAAATATCAGACATCAGTTCGGCTTCTAACATCAACTGAACTCTGTCAGGATATCAGCCTGTTGGTTCCATATGTAGTGCCAGGTGAAATACCTTTCACCAAAGTTCTTTCTGTCTCTCTGTCTGTCTGTCTGTCTGTCTATCTATCTATCTATTCTTTCTGTTTAGCTATTATTATGAACATTCAGCTGCCTATGTGCATAGTAAGATAATATCTATTTAAAATCTATTCATCGTGAGTCTTTTTATTTCTTATTATAAGTAACATTTGATTTTCAATTAGAGGATTTAGTTATATTTCATATTTGTGGTAAATGTATATAAGAATCTTGGTATTCCTCATCAATGTTACCAAGCTTATTGAAAAATGAAATCCTATAAATCGTTGGCTACTTAAAATCTCGAAGCATACATATATTTTAATGAACAGTTGTAACGACTGCTACAAATATTGTTGATTTGAACTCCCTCTACTTACAACGACAACAATCGCCTGCTCATTTCAAACAATGACGTCTTGCAAGAAGTGAAGGCTTCAAATCGTAGTCTGCCCGATAACACATATTACCGACTGATTTCTAAAAATAATTTAGCTACTCTGAATGTGTTCAAACTTGTTGAAACCGACTGTCTCTAATTAAACACTTTTTGGTGCGTCACTGAGTTAAATACAAGGTATGTATGCCACTATAACCAACGCACGCATATGTTTTTGAACGTTTCCATAACCTCGTCTTACCAACTGAATAGTGCACAAGAAGATCAGCATACATCTCCCGGAGCAGCACCCCATTCTCTCCGCCAACAAAGCAACGGTCCACGGAAAATAACCAGTCAGGACTGTATTTCAGTTGTGAATATCGGAATAATTAATCCAATATATTCATTTTCAGCAAGTGCTGCATTCACTAAAAACGGTTCCACAAACAACTGGAGCGTGAACTGTATGTTCTGGTAGCCGAACGAGTCAAAACAGAAGCTCAATAGGCGGGGGTTGGGTGGCAATATGCGGGCTGCGTCTTTTAACATAAGGAGGAAGGAACGGAGGACAGTCGCTGCACTGAAAACATGTAACAGTAGGTGGAGCCCTTGAGGTCTACTAATGTGAAAGCATTATTTACCAAGACGGTAATCTATAGCTCAGTGGGATGCAGTCGGGGATATAGCGAAGCCTACACCAACCCACACAATGCACGAACAAGTGTAACATATTTGATTAGAAAACCAAACCTCCTTCATTAGCTTACATTTAATCATTACACGTCATTCTTGTGAATGAAGACATAGTAAAATATGATTTACAACCTTCAAGTCTGAAAAACTGTTTATATACTAGAGGTCATTCTCTATCTGTAGCCGTAAAATGATCTCGTACTGATTAACCCCCCCCCATAAAAATGAAAAGGACTGTAGGAGACTCATAAAAGGACTGTAGGACACTCAG
>JAOYMR010000021.1:2696249-2706974 GCA_025802075.1 Tenebrosternarchus preto
CCCAAAAAAAACAAACAAACAAACAAACAAAAAAAAAAAAACTTGGTATTAATCTGAAGCAAACTTTGCAAAACACTATACAGAACACTCTTAACACTACAGAAAGGTAATCGATTTATTTACATCTTTAAAAAATCATGCATTGTAACTTTTAATGGCAGGTAAGGATTTGTCTAGCATTATGCATGCACTGGCTCTGCAAAATCACTGTCCATATTTTAGAATATCTGTCCACAGTCCAACTTGTGTTATCTACCCTTAGATTAACACCTCTATGTATGCACACACACACACACACACACACACACACACACACACACACACACACACACACACACACACACACATTTATACTGCAGTCTCTTTTCCAAGGTGTGATGAATGTGATGCACATTGGTAGAGGATAACACTGGAATTTGAACCATGTCTTGCGAGCCACAATTTTGCATTCTTTTACCGAAGAACATTTGTGTGTGTGTGTGTGTGTGTGTGTGCGGTCGAGAGGCAAGCATGTGCATCTACAGATGGACACAGCAAAGTTAGAGTCTTCTTTGTGTGTTCATTTTTAAGCACTTAAGGTTCTTCACCTTGTTGCCATGATACATGACCACCATCTGATTTTCACTGACACCCTCACACCTTCCTGTGCCCTGGCGTGCCCTGTACACGCCCCTACCTGCAGACACCAAGGCAGTGCTCGGCTGTATGCATGCAGTATGAGCAGCAGTGAGTCAGCAAAGAAGCCCGCCAATACATTCACACAGGACGCGCGGTGCAGTCCAACACAAGAACCAATGGCAAAATATATTGATTGCCTTCATTATTACCAATTGCTTTCACTGAGTGCTAGTGTAGATGAAGGCGTGGTCTTTTTGGCCTCTATAGCTGAATGTAGAAAGAGTAGCAATTTTACAGAATCCGTTCACAAGTGTACGCAGCATCTAAATGTAATGACTCATGTAAATGCTTAAAAAATGCGAGGGGAAAGCTCGTGGTGTTCTGTGAGAAATGACACAATATAACCACTTTTACCACAAAACTGGCTCGCGTTTTCTCTGTTTTTATGTCTACATATGTCTAATTCTTGTAGCGCGTCTGTGTCACTGGGTGGCGCGCGACGCAGGAGCCAGATGCCAATGGAGCGGTTGGGTACCGCGCTGTCACATGGTACCGTCGCCGAAGCGAGAGACTGGGTTGAGGCGATGAAGAGGCTTTAAGCTTCAGTGGGAGCGGAGCTGACGCGATCTTGTCATCAAAACCGAACAGCGGCGGGGAACAGCCCAAGCACAACACCAACATCTGTCTTCTGCTTTGCCGTGCCAGTGAATCCGAATGCACTAAACAATGGGATTGGTCAGAGGTTGCGGTGCGGAAGTCAGATGCCATGCCACACGCGCGTTTCCCGCAACACACGATTTCGAACTCATCGCATATAATTGATTATGCTTGCGGAGTTGCCGAGTGCGACCGGGAGTCAGAGAATTCAGCCGCAGCGAGAGGCCAGCAAGGTGGATGCTGCGCGGCGACGCGCTCCCTGAAGCTCTAAGCTGAGTGAGTATGTGCCTCCTGGAATAAGGCTCGTGCCTTGAGCCTGTTTCTACGTCTGACTCTTTTGTAGGATTGCATAGCCTTTCGCCCCTCTCACTGGCACCTGCACAATAAGGCTCATATTGTAACAAACGTTACTATGATTTACTACATCAAATACATGTATGATCCCAATATAATGAATGTGTTGCCCACGTTTAGATCACTCTGATTATTAGAGACTCCGGTCAGTGTCTGTCTAAAACAGCCGACACGTGTGCAACAGCCAGTGTATCTGCATTGCCCTTTGTGATTCGACGACCAATTAAATGATTTGCAAAGGACCTTTCGTGTAAAGAAAAGGAGACAGCTATTCTGCGTAACTGTAAACATTTCTGCTTAGTATTCCTGTCATCAGTGCTATCAATTAACAAAGCAGCTATAGAGTTAATTCATTCAATCACCGTCCCTTATATTCATATAGCGACTGAAACCTCTGCCTTTTGCAACGCTAGCTGGCTCTGGGGACGCGTCTGCACTGCGCGTAGCTACATTTTGACTTTGATCTTGCGAGATTATTTACCGAGCCGAATTAGTCGCGCCGAACGAGACTGCGAGCGCCGCAGACTACCACATTTTACATGCGTGTCAACAATTGTGTTTTGCCTTGTCAATTCGGCAGTAATAATGAATGAATGCTCTTCTCTCGTATTCTTAAGCAGCATTGCCGGTGTGATTAGTGTTGCCAAATGCCCCGTAGAGCAGACAGGGGTTTGGCTGTCGTTCTCTAACACATGCGGCGCCTGGTTTGCCTCTAACCTGTTGTCTGTAGGTGACTGTAGCGCCGCAGTCCGACACAAACAATCAGGGTTGCTGATTATATGTGGCAGGATCAGAAGAGCAATGAAGAGCAAAGCTGTAAATGAAGAGCAAAGCTGTAAAAGAGGCGCAGTTCATGATGCAAAATGTGGGTATAGTCCTTAGGGCCAGAAGCAGTTACACACGCAAGCAAACATGCGCGCGCATACACGCACGCACACAGACACACACACACACACACACACACACACAATAGATCCAAAAGAGACAGAGAGAAATACAGGGTGAGAGAGAGAGAGAGAGAGAGAGAGAGAGAGAGAGGACTCAGAAAGCATTGGGGCAGACTGCTCAGTCACATAAGCCTCCAGTTGATTGGAGGGAACTGTAGGAAATGTTCTTCCTCTGCTAAAGGAGACAGCAGGGAGATGCAGCCTACCCTCGTCAACGAGGCAGAGAGAAATGTGTACATGAAGTGGGTGTGTGTTTCAAAAAGTTAGATGTGTGATGCCCAAACACTATGAGAAAAGGACCTCTGCTCCTTGTCCTGGGAGGACAGTTTGCATTTAAAAACAATTCTTGGGAAAAACAGTTTTCCAACGAATCCAAATTTGAGGATTTGTTCCTCCTAAATGGATTCTACAGTACGAAACGTCATGGCAAAATGGTGAATTCATTCCTTGAAAGTGTTTGTGCATGTAAAACATGAGCAGGTAGGTAGAGCAGCCAGTATTGCACTCTGTGCCTTTAACATGTATTTGTAGTTAATATGAACACACAGTCTGCAGCAGCAGAAAAGAGAAATAACATAGCAGGATCAAGCGATTGCACAACACTCTATCCCAGCGGGACACGGCACCTTTGCCTTTGGTTGGCTCATCTGAGTGGTGTTTCTGCACTTAATGAATGGAGCTCCGCTCCTGTTCCATACTACACCTACATACTACTGCTCTGTACTACACTTAAATATTACAGTTCCATACTACAGCTCCGTACTACACTTAAATACTACAGCTCCGTACTACACTTAAATATTACAGTTCCATACTACAGCTCCGTACTACACTTAAATGCTACAGCTCCATACTACAGCTCTGTACTACACTTAAATACTACAGCTCCATACTACAGTTCCGTACTACACTTAAATACTACAGTTCCATACTACAGCTCCGTACTACACTTAAATGCTACAGTTTCCATACCACACTTAACGGAACCCTTTTCGGCTTTAAGATTAACACCGTTTGACATTCAGATTGCACATATGTGAGGGGCACTTCACGCATCCCGAATGGCTCGCGGGAGAAAATGTGTTTGATCTTTAAACCCTCCTGACAGTGGTGCGTGGAAGAGAGGCGCCTTCTAGGCCGCAGTCCCGCTAACCTGTTGCTAATTCACCCTCGCTCTGATGTGTGAGCTCGGGACCTTTCAGATGGGGGAAGGTGCACATGTTCCTGCCGCTGGATGATTAGTGAGAGAGGTTCACCTCGACTCGGAGACCCATGTGCTCCAATGGTCTACGTGCTTTCCACAGAGGTTCACCATGAATGCAAGCAAGGAAGATGACCACACTACCTATATTTTGGTGAATGGGGTCCAGTAATTGAGAGGTGGAACTGCAAGCTCTGTGTGTGTGTGTGTGTGTGTGTGTGTGTGTGTGTGTATGTGCAAAGATAACACTAACATATTAAGATAAAAGGATATGGTTGCATGTAGAATTAAGGCTGTTTGATGTGACGTGCTGTGTGGGTCTTTAACGCTTCTTTCAGCTCTTGTTTTGGTTAGTCTTTTGTTGGAGGGTCGTTTAATAGAGACGATTGAGGAGGAGATCAGAGGGAAGGCCTTGTGACGTGCTGGTTTGCAAGAAGCATCAGGGGCTTTGAGTGTGTGTTTGCATATGTGATCATGTGTGTGTGTATGTGTGTGTGTGACAGAGAGAGAGATAGATAGAGAGGGAGAGAGAGAGATTACAAACTGGTCAGTGCTCCTGACTGGTCAGGGTTAAGAGAACAGGTAGGAATCTGTGAGCTCACTGTGAGCTTTTCCAAGTTGGTTCATTTTTTTCATTTTGTAGATGTTAAGGTTGCAAGAGTGGCACACTGACACGGATTTGTCTGTTCAGGCCAGTAATCCAGAACTTTGTCTTTATGAACGCAGGTTTAGGCATAGACATGTAATAATTCCTTGCCCTTATGTTATTGTTAGTCATTCGGGTCAATGGAATTAAAACTGAGGGATGAAAGTTTGTAACTAACAGCAACCCAGCTGTGTCTCCATAGATACTGTTCTTTGTCACTGCGAGTGGAGCAGTCAGCGGGATCCCCATCAGCGGGATTGCGTAGTCGTGGCTACGTCAGCTGGACGAGGCGTTCTCGGGCACAGAAGACCTCCTCTGAGGGGTGGCAAGCCGGAACACCACCACCATTGTCTCGGGTTTCTTGGCCGAAGTGAACCGAGACGCTGGGGTTTCCACACCAGTGGTCGAATTGCCACAGCAAAAGTGCTTGGATGGAATGCAGACCAGCACACAATAAAATCCCATCACAGAGGTGACACAAGGATATTGTTGGAAAGGAGGGATCAGTGATCAGATGTTTGAACCTGAAAAGTGTGCACAGGAACGGGGCAAAGACAGTTGCCCACGGTGACGGGTAAATGTACGCTGAGGCGAATCATTGGACACCTTTTATAAAGTGTTTTATCGCCTCCTTTGACTAGGAGCATCTAATTTGTCAGTTTCCGTCACATAGTCATGCCAAGGGCATGGGCGATCTGCAGTCTGGTTTTATGAAACGCATTTGCGCGTTATTGCTGCTCAGTTATTTGTTTCATTTCCATTCGGATGAAAGGAGAACCTGTTCCTCCACTCCCTGTTTCTGATGCTGGAGGACACCGTGTTCAGAAGGTCGGCAAGAGGAAACCAGGGAGGGAGATGAAGAGGCGGGTGAAGGGGTTGAGAGCGAGGGGAGAAGGCTGGGGTCTCGGGGGTTGGGGGGGAATGTGCCAGTTTTTTTTTTTTTTTCTCTCTGAAATCTAGGCCTTCACAGTGATTAAAACCGGCTGCTCCCTCATCTCCTCTCACTCTCTGCCTCTCTCTCTCTCTCTCTCTCTCTCTCTCTCTCTCTCTATCTGTCTCTCTCTTTCTCTCTCTCCCACTCCTCTCTCCAGGGCAGTAATTGGCAGGGAAATGGAACCTGGGCTGAAGCTCTGCTGATGTTGCATGAACTGTTTCTTTAACCCCTTTAGACGCAAACAAAAACGAAAGCAGCAGAAATGGGGAGTTTCAGCAGGCCGACTGCACTACTCAGGCGCCGGTGACCTTATTTCACCTTTGGACGCGCTGATGTCCTCCCAGGTTCCTGCTCAGTGGATGCGCTTTTGATGTTGGAGGTGGTTGCAGTAGCAGGCGGCAGCCACCAGGGAGCAGTCTCACAGTGCCATGTCAGAAAAGTTTGGCTAAGAGGACACAGACACGTCCATTGGAGATCAGTTTGCTATATATCAAAGGGACAGGGGCTCTAAGCTCATCCTGTGCATAATTGAGGAGGTGTATAGGACTGAACTGTGAAAGAGAGGCATCACAGTGACATCATAGTATAAGGTATTAAAATGCTATTAAAGTAGTTGTTCAGTGGTTGTTCTTCAGTCCTTTGAAATAAAGTTTCGATTTCACAAATGCTAACCTTCCTAAAGAATATCAAATGTCTTTCCTTTAAACTCGGAACATCAGTGAAAGTGTGACGAATACAACGTATAAACGCTGCATTATGGGCCGTATAGCCTGTACAGTGTATAGTACACGGTAAAGTTTTCATAATTTATTGTATAATTCATTTTATATGCAACGAATTCTTTACATCAGCTGGAGAAAAGTTCCGGCAAAGGACCTGCAGTCTCCAGTAGCGCAGGGCAAGATGATTATCATTAAAGAGGAATGCTCCACAATGCTCAGATAATTCCTCACATATTTTGTTGTTTTCTTGGGATATTTCTTTTTACCAATTAAACTTGAAAATGTTCCGTGCTGGTCGAATGGATCCCCCCCACTGCCCCCCCAGGACTGCAAATGAAAGCTAAACGTAGAGGCAGAGGCAGCGATGCGGGGCAGGGACTCTGGGCTCCTTCGCAGCTGTGACGCTGCAATTAAGCTGCAGGGCAGGATGGCTATTTGCTGATTAATCAGGCTATCTGGCAACCCAGTACCGTCGTCAGCCTCTGAAGAAGTGTAGTGGAAATAATGAAGTCCCATCTGCCAAGCGCGGGCGATCACGTGCGCAAAGCCGCCCGTCTCCTGGCTTCCTTCGCTCTTATCCCGTTCTCCCAGGCCCTGCTAATGTATACAGGGGCCTGGCCGAGCACAGGCAGTTTTGAGGCTGCTCTGATAGTAGAAGCGTGTGGGTGGGGATTAGAGAGTTATAAAGAAGCTTCAGGTATGTGGCCGTGTGTTATGGCTCCTGGGAGAGGCCCTGTCGGCACCAAGGAGGGTGGGATGTATGTGTGTGTAAGGAGGGAGTTATGGGAATTCTATTTGCGCCGGATGAGATTGGCAGGGTTAGAGAGATCTGCTCAGAGGCCTTTTGATTGCACTGCAGTGGTGAGGTGTCACTCCTATTAGAGAGAGAGAAAGACTGATAGGGAGAGAATGAAAGAGTGAGATAGAAAGATAGAGAGATAGAGATAATGAAAGATATATAGAGAGAACGGGAGAGATAGAGAGAGAATGAAAGCAAGAGATAGAGAGAATGAAAGCAAGAGATAGAGAGAGAACGGGAGAGATAGAGAGAGAATGAAAGAGAGATAGAGAGAGAGAGAATGAAAGAGTGAGATAGAAAGAGAGATAGAGATAATGAAAGATATAGAGAGAATGGGAGAGATAGAGAGAGAATGAAAGCAAGAGATAGAGAGAGAATGAAAGAGAGAGAATGAAGGAGAGAAGGAAGTAGCTGGGTGGAGACATGAGAGAGAGGTGGGGTTCTGTCAGCCTGAGTGAAAGAGTGAGCACTGGGAGATTATAGGGCTTGTGGGGGTGGGATGGGGTGGATGGTGGGGGCAAATGGCTGCCAGATGCAGATGAGGGGTTTGTGTGTTTGCAGGACACTCTGAGGCAGCCCTGCCAGGTGAATCTGTAGAACTGTGCTGGGGTAAACCAAAAACAAGTCCTCCAACCCAATAAGGTTTGAAGTTGAAACGTAACCATCCTGTTTCAAAGTCACCATCCTGTTGGCGTAATTGGAGAGGTCGGCCTAACAGAAGCGATTCAGTGGCAAACGCCCAAAGACCAGACGCCCATCATGTTGGCACACAGTATGAATGGTTGTGGGCGTGACACAGCAGATTTTCTTAAGCCGAAATCCTGCTGCCTGCGCTAGAAGCTCTGGCGTCGCTGTGCTCTGCGTTGCGTTTCTAGGGGGCGGGTCCAGGGCTGCAGTGGGCGGGGCCCGCTCTGCCAGCCTTGGCACAAGCAGCATTGGGGATGGTTGTGAGATTGGATTGGCGGTTACAGAAGCTGACTTCAGCGCTTGGTCTCCATCTGCTCGAGTTATTGGTGTGTTCATTCCTGATGGAGCTCACTCATGGCCATGCATGCACACCCATCCGTTTGCATGTGCAGATGGTACACACACACATACACACACACACACACACACACACACACACACACACACACATACACACAAGGGAACTGGTTCTGATGGGTTTAAAAGTGGGTGTAGAGCAAACCCCCTCAGCATCAACATCTGTCTCAACACCTTTATCTCTGAGTCTGGGTCTCTGACATTCATTTGTAGATCTCAGGGGGGCAGATCTTCACTAAGGATTCCTTATTTTTGCTGTACATCCACTTTCCAACACGAATAAACCAGTTCCCTGGTAGAGATGTGCTACTGAGAGACCTAATGTTTATACTGTCTAGAGATGACTGGATGGAGAAACACTTATGGAGGAGAATTAAATCAGTCAAATCAGTTTGACTGATTTAATGTTGAACAACAGGTCGACCAGTATTGCATGCCATGGTGGTCCCAACTCTGTTCTCTGTTCTACAGTGGAATGCTCATATTTTTTTAAAGAAATCATAGAGAATTGGAAATTGAAAATAGAAAATTGATGTGGGAAAGATTGAATCTAGGCTCTTTTTGCTCCAGTGCTAGAACTACATTACCCATAACTCTGTTTTATAACCTTTTCAAGTACACAGATGCTACCTGTAGGTATCAGGAACTGAAGCACAGGTCTGTATCATGCGTAAATTGGGTGAAAAAAAGAGAACAAAATTGTGCTGGAGCGTCATAATCAAGCAATGGAATAATGCCCTTCCCTGCTGGGGGAGTTAATGAGGGAGTGGAGGGGGTGATGGCCACTTACAACAGCCCTGCTTCCACAGGAGCGCTTCAGTGACTGTGGAAATCCTACGTACTAGGCAACAGTCACCGAGGGCGTCGTGTGTCTGTGTGTGTTCACGCATGTGTTTGTGTGTGTGAACATGGAGGCACTAAAACTGTAGAGCGTTTCTCATCCGCAAGAGAAACCCAGGCAGCAGGAGATGATCGGTTGATATTTTATGGCATGAAGTTCAGGATTGTGGTAATAGAAATTCCAGTGTAGCACTTTTTAGGCCTTTTTAAACCACTGTGTGTCTTTCTTTGTATAAAGGCCTCATTGACCCAACATTGTGGCAGAGGTTTGGAGGACAGAGAACAGTGTAATGAAACCCAGCTCAGAATTTCATCCTTGTGGAGAAATGCAGCAGAGAATCTAGTTTAGAAGTTCTGTGTATGTTCAAAACATTGAGGTCCACGCGAGTGCCTCGTCCACGGTTCCTTCATGTTTCGTTGTGTTTTACGATCCCTCCGCTGTCTCTGAGAGTTCGGCGAAAGGCACCAGTGGCACCTGCTGACAGATTTCAAGTCTGGTTTAACACTTCGTTCACCCGAGAGAGGTAGCGAAGAAATGAGGCGGTGCTCTCTCTCTCTCTCTCTCTCTCTCTTCTTTGCCGTGTTTTCTCGCCACCATGCCGTGCTGAAGCTCGCATGGGCGGTGGAGTATTTTTAGTGTTCGTCATGACTCACAGCTCCCATGATACTACACCAATCAAGAGCCAAATGATTAAAACACACGGCCACATTAGACCATAATCAATAAACAAACAAGCAGACAGGCAAAGAAAGTAAACATCCCCCTCCCTCACACACACACACACAAACACAGTACTTTTCAGTCAAGAGCTGTCAAGAGACGCTTTCTAACAGTCATATAGATATTACTGCTACTTAGCACAGGCCTGTGTGAACTGACCCATTCAGAGAGAGAAACCCATTCAAAACTGCAGTTTCAAACTGATCATTCAGATCTCCAGCTGCTGTGTAAAGGAGAAGCAAGGCACTATAGACTGGCAGGAGAATAAGGACCATGGACATACACACCCAGAGAAAGGGAGAGAGAGAGTAGCAGAAGTCTCCGGGCTGACATGAACGCTGGACATTTATTGTGAGACTGCCACGTGGAGAGAGAGAGTGTGTGTTTGTGTGTGTGTGTGTGTGTGGAGGAGGCGTTGTTGTGGTGGAGGAGATGGCATGGATAGCGGCCAGGTGGTTGGAGGCGTGAGTGGAGAGACAGCGGCTCTGTGTCTGGGTCACGGGCACAGCAGGTGCACTGCAGCCTACACGACAACAAGGTGGGCGACATGTTCACCATGGGAGATACAGCACAGCCTCAACCAGTGACGTGGGAGATACAGCACAGCCTCAACCAGTGACGTGGGAGATACAGCAACCTTCCACTATACATCATAGCTGGATGCGTGTTGAATTCAGTATCACAAGGATCTGCAGTGTAAAGCCACATATGACAGCAACAGGCGATGTAAATATTACTGTGTTTTTTTTTATGATGGGAATATTTCTGGGAGCGCAGGCATTTGAACGGGCTCAGCGAGGGGTTCACGATATCAGCTTCTCATCTTTCCTCAGAACAGTCATTTTCCCATTATCCCAGCCGAGGAAGGATAGAGTGTGTTAAGGACAGTAGGAAGGCCTTACATGTCACTGCCTGTTCTTCATCCTAGCAAGACAAGCACTTCTTTGTACGGACAGGTTTAGTACATGCGGATCTGTCAGCAGGAAGAGATGAAGAACACCACCCCCATGCCGTGTGTCAGCCGGGGCCCGATGTCCTGGCCAGGGGCGGAGTGTGTATCAGTAGGGTGAGACTGACAGAGCAAGAGTGAGTGGAAAGGAGATGGCTGGGAACTGGAACTACCTCTTCTTTCTCACATTTACTTCATTTAAGCACTCATTCATTATTCATTCATCCATTTATTCCTTCCTTCACTCACTACACAGTGTTACAGTGTTGCAGAGCTTTGGGGGGGGTGGTGGA
>JAOYMR010000021.1:2728108-2741005 GCA_025802075.1 Tenebrosternarchus preto
ACCTACTACATCTTCTACCTAGATATAACCTACTAGATATAACCTACTAGATATAACCTACTACATCTTCTACCTAGTTGTGTTTTCTTCACCCCTCCCCCCCCCATTGGTTGCTAAGTTTTGGGTGTTGGTGAGAGCAGGGAGCTTCAGCTCTCAGATATTAAAGCCCAATATGGCCAGTCACTCAACATCCTCTGATCTGAGAACAGCAGTCTGACGTTCTGGTTCTAACGTGGCCAGGCTTCACCCTTCAGATCGACTGCTTGTTGCAGGGTCCGAACTGCCCACTACACCGATGGTTTGCAGACTTGGCCTTTGTAATGTTGCTCAATATCAATAGAAAGAATCACTATGTGGAACTATAAGGTCTGTGCTGTGAACTGAAGAAAAATCTAAATTCTTTTGATTTTTGGACCACTCTTCTAACTTCTGCCTCTTAGATGGTTAGTGATTAGTGTCTTAGTGATTAGTGGAATTAGGAAAGTCACCTGCAAAAGTCACAGAGCCAGAGAACATTAACAAAACCTGATGCCAGCAAGAGACCAACCCCTACTGCTGACCCAAGAGAGATCGATGTCTAACAATCACCATTAGGCTGAACATCAAAATTCAATTAAATATCCTCTCCAGGGATCATCACAGAATACCAACATATTCTCAACATTATTTTTTTAATCAAGCACATTAAAAAATTCTGTATGTACAAATGTACTGGAGGAATGTCATGTTAATGTTATTTGTATGTAAATGTGGTTGCCATGATTATTAAAAGACAAACGTAAATTAAGAAACGGACACAAAAAAAGCCTTAAAAGGTTTTGCTGTTTTACAAAGAAGCCCCATAACACAGTTGAATGATAAAATAATAGCTAAAAAATAGTCGTATAACAAAAATAGTGTAATAAAAAACTATAGACAAGATATGATGTATTTATTCTTTTAGCAGGATAAACTACACCATCTGTCAGACATAAGCTCATTGGGCTGATCCCACAGCCAATCACCAAGTATTGCATTTATGAGTAAAACTAGTATCTAGTATAATAAACTACCAAATAGTAATATTAATACTATTGCATTCATTAATGATACCTCATAAAGGAGTACTCACAATTAATACTTCACATTATTTGTCAAAGTAAAATCGAATATATAGCTATCAAAGATAAATGATCAACTTTTCTTCCCATGTGCAAAATCACATAAACACATTTTCTGCACTCAGTGAGCTTGACAAGCAGTTACAGCAACAGACAGCATTATGGGAACTGTAGGACATGTCTGGTCAAGCTCTACACTGCTGGTTGCCTAGCAGCCCAGTCATATTTTAATTTCCATTGAAGTGCACATTGTGTGAAGTTATAGATAAAAGCATGAATAACAAGCATTTGTCGCTTTGCAGTGACACAACAGTTATAAAATCATATGTCGTTCCAAAAGTTGTTCCAATATGTCTGATGAGATCTTTTTCAGTAGGCTACAGTTTTGCATATATAAATATCGGACATAGCAGTACCTTTTTATAAATCGTAATGCTATCCCAAAAACAAGAACTTGTTTCCTCAACCTATTTTTGTAATTTTACAACTGCACAGGAGAGGGCGCCACACCAGGAGCTGTGTCCCTCATGTTCATAATGCTGAGCTCATCTGCACTGGATTTCTGCCCTTTACTCACTCTAAGATTGAGTCTGTCCATCACAGCAGCAAGAACCAACAACAAGACAACATACTGGATCCACACGTCTGGCACGGGAACCCATCAGACCTAAGAGGTGTTCATGCAGTGAAGATGCAATACATTATTGATTCAAACACACACACACACACACACACACACACACACACACTGAGAAAGCATCATGCTTCTCAATAAGGAGAATACGTTTATCAATACGTTTATCAATACGTTTATCCAGCCAAATCAGCTATTATGATCTTTCAGAAGGTTGCCAGATATGTAATAAATGGTCAATTTCTCAAAGTAAAACACAGTCTCATTACAGATAACATAGTTGCAATCTACACTTATTAATAAGCAGTCAAAACATGACCACTACTTCCAAAAATCTCCAGTAATACATTCCCAAACATGTGTTTCCCAAGGCCAGCAGTGAGTTAGTTTTGGAACACATTATGAAGGTTGTTATCACAATCTCACTGAATAAAGATAATAAACAATACTACAGCACACAACATAGCACACAAATGAAAACCTTGGGTCGAACAACAATGGAAGCAGAATGAATAATTCATAATCAATGATAATTTGCATCCATTTTTGTAAGCCTAAAATTTTTAAATAATTTCCTTTATTTACATATTTAGAAATATCACATGAAAGGTATGAATATGCTGAATACAAAACAAAGTATATGGGGAATGCATACAAGCGTCTGGGATGGGGTATGTGTCCTCAGGGTGAAAGGTATTGTGGAACCCAGGAGAAAATATTTTTGTTCAATGCCTGAAATATATATAGAAAGACCAAGGCAGTCACCACATTTCTTCAGCTTAAGAAACCTGTTGTACAGACAGGCGTTTTACAGCATAAGATTTGCTGACCTAGTTTGCATTGTTCTTTTGCTTTCTTCGTTTTCAAAGAGACTGGAGAGGATGTATGTTTTACCAAGCTAAGGTGATGTTCTGCACGCAGGGTGAAGCCTGACAGGTGGGTCCTCATTTTGTTCAGCTGGAATTCCTGAAACGCTGTAACATCCGCAGATAAAGGGTGGTGTACTGTGAAATTGAAAAATGGACTATGCCCTAACCCCTCAAACCGCGTGCAGTCAAAGCGTTTCTTACGCCTTCCTGGCGTAGGTTTTTGGGTTTGTTTATTTTTTGTTAAAGCAAAGTATTCATCCGCATAACTGACTTTGAATGACTGAGTCTGAACTTCGTCAGATCTCATCAGCTTGTTTGCATGGCTTGCTCTTCCCAGCATGCCACAACGTCAAAGGCAGGCGAAACCTTCATACCAGGGACACGCCGCCTTTGAACGGTTTGGGCTCGTGTGGTTTTAGGAGCGATTTCACTGCACCACACCAGCTGCTTCCATCGTCCTCGTAGCTGACACCCGTCTCTCACGATTAGCGTGGTGAGTTAACGCACAAAGTGACAGAACACACACAAACATCCGCGAAACGTGCTCCTGTCTGGCCAAAGAAAACCAGTAGGAAAAAACAATTGTTTCATAAAACGCAAGCAGCTTGAAGTGGCAAGCAGGGTGGCATTTTCCACGCTCTCTGCGTTAGAAGTGTGTGGATCACACTTATGCATTTTACAGTAGCGCCCAACACTAAGGGGAAGACTGGTGTTACAGTGTTTGTTATTGTCTCCACTGTTCCAGAGTCAGTGCTTGCTTGGCTGTAGTTTGAGATGGAGACCAGGGGGCCCGGCTCCACGGGCCTCGAAGGGGCCTTGGTGATTCGAGGCGCACGTCTCTCACCGCAGACCCGCCCGCCCTCTCGCCGGTGCGCTGACCGCAGAAGGGCAACCCATACTATGACTGGTTCACGAAAGCTCCTGAAGGTGGAGGGAGAAGGAAACAATGAACGCAGAGTTTGGCGAAGAGGAGCTCCTGGCTGGGTCTGTGCGCCTGATGCCCGGCGCCTGACGCCTGTCTGGTTCAGCGGGTTCCGCTCACCTCGAACGAGCAGCTGGAGGTTGCGCCGCTCCTCCTGCACCTGCAGCTGCAGTACCTGCTGGAGAAGCTCCTGCCTGAGGGTCTCCTGGACCAGGCCCATCCTCTCCAGCTTCTCCCCGTTTAGCCTCAGCAGAGCTCGGCCTGACAAAGACACAGAGACACGTGACACTTTTCCATCAACAAAGCGAACCTTGTTATGAATGGACCCGTATTTCCGCTGGTTTGACAGCCTCATGATTATGTATTAAGTGGGTGTTCCCTAATCTGGAAACACAATGCAGAAAAATTGCATAAAGCACATAACAGAAAACATGCTGCGATTGCAGATTTTACTTCTTTCTTTGAAAGTATGTCTAACTCTAAAGCGTTTCAGCTATTTCAGGAGAACTGAAGATTTATTGCTTCTGTTTTTTTCAGCCTTTTTGTGGTGCTACAGAGTGGATAGGAATAATAAAAGGATTCAGAACTTTATTTGGAGTTCAAAAGTTTAATGAACCAGTGTTCAGAGAAATATTCCCACATTTTCCAAGCCGATCTACCGCAGCTACTAGAAAAGACTAAAAAAACATCTGACACACTTAAAATGAAATTCTAGTGGATAGCTGTTGAATTCTTTCAGTGAATGTTCGAAATACATGGGGGTTTACACCAGTCTTCACAACATCTCAGAACAGGCTGAGGGTGGTCCTCTGTCCACATGTACTCTCCTGATGTACAACTCCCCTCACCATCTCATTTCTGACAGACTTTATGGAAAAGTCAGAGAGCAATAGACCCAGTGGACCTCAAACCATGTAAAAAAAAAAGCCATATGCCCTGACCCACCAAACCAAAGAACCTCAACACACTTTTCCCATCCATAGTGAGCGGCAGCATAACAACTGGGCATGATTACACTAGGCAGGCAGTGAAGGCACACTACCACCAACTCTTTCATCCCTGACTGCAATACATTGGTTGCATCATTGTAAATCCTTGTTGAGTTTTTGAGAAACTCTTTCTGTTTTTCGGGATCCCTCATCCACTCTGCAGGTGTGACTGTGGCCATTTGCCGGGGGAGCTGCTGCTTGAGGGAGCGCCCAGCCTGCCCATCCCCACATGCCTGGACCCAAGTGACCTCCTGATGCTCTAAGGGAGCCCAATGCTCCTGGAGAACAACCATTATGACACCTTACTTTCCTTCTCTCCTAAATGTAATGCAAGGTCTCCCCCTCTATATATCCCATCTCTCTTTGTCACTGTGTCTAATCGCCTGTCTCTACGTCTGTCTCTTTTGTCTCAAGGTTCCCTCCTCTCTCTCTTACAGCAAGCCTGAGAGTCTGATGCTTTGTGTCCAATTAGAGGGAGAGGAGAGGACCAGAGAGTCAGACAGGTCCCTCCACAGCAAGCAGATTTGGGAACAGCCGGAGGATACAAGTGGAGTCTTAAGCATCAAGAGTCTTACAAACACACTGTACGTGTACCAGAGGTCTTACACTCACCCGGATATACCCATACACATGTTGTGTTAATTATACAGTCAGTTAAACTGTGAGCAATGCACTCATATCAAAAGGAATGTTTTACTTGTTTGGAACAAAAGCATTTGAATACATGTACAGGCATATTCCCCTCCAGGCTATGGTTCACACCGGTGATTTAAGAACTGATTCAGTGTTCTTCAGTTAGGCTTTACTAATGATTTGGGGATGCTGTGCTTCCTTGATGCCTTCCAGAAGCCGAATGAACCTGACAAAGAATTAACTCCAGATTTATTCTGGATACATATCATGTAATAACCATGGCTCACAGAAACACATTCATGGAACTGAACTTATATTATAGACATGCTTATGCTGTGTTACTAGGGAGGGGAATGAAAGCCAATTACTCTTTTTAGCATTTTTTTTAGGATCAACCCATTCCATGTAACTTGGTACAGCTTTGGACTGCTGAATACTGCATTAAGAAAATGTTGAGACCCCTCAGCTTGCATAAAACATTTAATTTTCTTCAAAGAGCTAAGTGTGCGTTTGCATAAATGTTAGTGTACAGAAGAGTAATCCGATTCCAAGATACTCGGATGATGTGATGATTCTATAGAGTTCCTGGAAAAGTGGTAGAGCAAGAAACCAGCGAGCTTGTGCTCAGAAAGCTAAACTTTGTCACTCAGTATAAAATATATGTGTCTGAGCTTGACAGAAGGGTTGGTTGAACAGTCCAGTGTGAACACGTCGTTTAAAATGGCGCGTGGTTACATAACACACAGTGTGATTTTTATTTTATATCACAATGGGGAAACAGTCATCACTGCTGTATATTTGTGCAGTCACAGTGATTGTTCTTATTTTTACATTATAGGGAGTTTTTACTTTGTTGAGTTTTTTTGTGTTTTGTTATTGTTTCAGTAGAATAGAACAATGAGTTTTTACTTATTGTGAAGTCATGAAGGTCTTATTATCATGACAAAAAACTAACCCATGTATACCATTTTCTCATATGCAATACTGCTATAATAAATTTGATCCAACTGTGTTGTCAAAAGGCTCTTTTTCCAGGCTTCTAACATTTCAGCTCGGCAAAACAGTCCTCAGAGAGTCCCTGGCAACAAAAAAAGCTAAAGAACGTACCTGTAATGGCGTGGTGTGAGAAGGCCTCCACGTAGGTCAGGTAGTTGTGAGGACAGTGCCTCTTTAACCACTTACACACATCCTGCTGGGACCACAAGACCACCGGCTTGGACAGACTGGGTAGAGTGGGACTGGTGTGGTAGGTGGAGTACAAATCTCCTGTTTGGAGCTGAGATAGAGAGGGGGGGGGGGAGGATAGAGAAAGAGAGAGAGAGAGAGAGAAAGAGAGAGAGAGAATAAGAGAGAATAAGAGAGAAAGAGAAAGAAAGGGAGAAGGAGGAGAGAGAAAAATAGAATAGGGGAGAAAGAGACAGAGAGGGAGAGAGAGAGAGAAAGAGGGGGGGGGGGTGGTCAAAACAATTTGAATGAATTGGCACAATGCTGTGAAAGTGGGGGACGTTCCAAGAGGTAGCTTCGAAGTGCTAGATTGTGCATGTGGTTATTCATATATCAAAGCTTGTTAGGAATGCATTTCCTTGGCACAGCAACAAGGACACACAGACACACACATACACACACGCAAACACACACAAACACAGCTTTTCCCTTTTGACTGTATGAGCAATGTCCTGTGACGGTGATAACATTCAAACAGCTGCTGACAGCTCTTGGAAATAAACTTCGTTCTCCCCTTGTAATAGCAGCGTTCCACTCTGCGCTCTGTCCATAATTAAGATGGATCATTTCATCTCAGGCAGCCACCTGATTGGCCGACACACGGACATGCCCACGATGCCATAAATAGAGCTTGTAAAATAAAGGCCATTTAAACAGGGCTTAGTAGCCTTTGCCACTTTGCCAGCACAGATGTTGCTGCAGACGTCCCAGTAGCACACTAACATACTTCAGCACAGACTGCAGACGAGAGCATCATTCCAACGCTCTTGAATGTCTGAATAATTTAAGGGTTTGAAAAGAATCGCCATCACATTTAGAGATTCTTTTCAAGTCACTCTCATTCACTCAAAACATTTGGATCCAACCAGAGGCTGCTTGGCAGACAGTAGATTACTGCACTTCTACATCTCTTATCTTACTGAAGTAGAAATTTTAAGGCCTGATTAGAAAAAAGAACTTATGCCACTAAGTAAACTTAACACCCATCAAATGTCCACTGACAGTAAAAAAGCTTTATTATGTTATTGAAACTCTGACAAGTTTACGCCTTTGCTGTCATTATTATGTGCTGCCAATCTATTGCTTTTCATTTGTTGTATCACTCGTGTGCACAAAGGCCTTTTCTTTGTTCTCTACTATTTTCTGTATTTTCTTCTATTTGTTTTGCTTTTCTAACCCATTAACCGCCATCTGTGTCTGTTTTTGGTCTGGCTCAGTCCCATTCATCTCCAATTTCCTTTCTCCTTCACAGTTTTTGCCCTACTCTCTCTCTCTCTCTCTCTCTCTCTCTCTCTCTCTCTCTCTCTCTCTCTGTTTCTCTCCCTCTTTCTCTGTCTCTCTCTCATACTCCCTTCCTGACACCCTATTTCAACTGCAGTCTTCGCCCTTGAGTGGCCCTAGGGAGATCTTTCATTTGCAACAGCAGAAACGCTCGCTCACACACACACACACACACACACACACACACAGATAAGCTGAATGCCCTGTACGAACTCAGCTGCCTGCATATGCTTTCCTCCATCACAGTCATTCTCCCTCCTGTGCTCTAGTTGGAACTGTAAGGGACATTCCTTCTAGAAATCAAGCGCGTGTACTAACAGCACCAGAACCACTGATCAAACACGCAGCCATTAGAGATGGCAAGAAGAGGATATTTGGCTTGATGGTCACAGCACATCCATCTACACAACAGTCTATTTGATTCCTTTCCCTTCTGTTTTCCATTTGTTTGTTGCTGTTAGCCAAATGTCCTGTTTGCCCCCCACTGAAGAGCTATGGACTGTTCTTCTAAAGTATTTATAGAACACAGTTATGCGGAAAAGAGACAGAAGCTGGTAGAAGACTTGTTATCCTGCTCAACCTGTTATACTCCTGTCGACTCTGACTCGACTCTGAGTAAAAAAAGAGAAGGAGAAAGAAAGTATTTGAGGCTGAGGGGTGGGGTGTTTGCTCCCCTAAAAGTAATCATTCAAAAGCCCTTGAACAACATATACAATTGCTATTACTATAAAAAGGTGTAAATACTCTAACCCAGTATTAGAGTACTCCACCAATACCTATAACTACTGTTAGCACAATACTATACCAGCCCTAAACTCTTGGATAATAGTTTCCTCTCTCTCTCTCTCTCTCTCTCTCTCTCTCTCTCTCTCTCTCTCTCTCTCTCTCTCTCTGTTCTTGACTTGTATCATTAGATCATTATCATGACTGGCACAGAAGCCTTCCCTTAATCTTTTGAAGAGTCTTTAGCTGTACTGAAAAGCAAAACATTAGGAAGTTGCATCATTAGAAAGAGTAATTGTATCGACCCAATTCACACTCCTAGGTCTGTCTGGAGAACGTAAAAAGGAAGGTTTCAGTATTCATAAATCAGGATTAATATTAAAGTCTAGGATTAACGATCCAGGATCCCAGGGGTTTCTGTTTGGATTCTGCGTGAGAGGTAAATTAGAATGATGGTCTAATGAACCAGAGCTTTTGATCATAGATTCCCTTTCAGGGAAATCAAAGACTAGCTATTGGAGCTGTCCTGCTCTGATCAGCCCCTGCAGAGAACAGCACATCACCACAACCAAAAGAAAAAAAAAACCTTCCTCCCAGCCAGCATGGAGTTCACAACCTAACTCCACCAGTAAAGCAAGACCTACAAGGACAGAGTGCAAGCCTGCTTTTCCAAACTCTTACAGCAACAGCTTTTTAATTTTTTGGTTAGATGTCCAAGTTATACATAGAGGGAAAGCATGACGTTGTATTTGCACTTTTCTAATCACCTAAAAAGCCTGGAAAATCTTGAAGATCCTTTATGTCCTTGAAGAGACAAATGGTTGCAGTCTAAAATAAGAAGACTTTTCATAAAACATCTAACCTTTAAGGAGGGTGGTAATGTGTCACAGTTTTACAGACTCTTTTCTTATCACAAAAACACCCCATAAAGGCCTTTTTAGCTCCAATATACTGAAAAACAAAAATTGGCTCAACACTATAATAAGTCAGAGCTAATAGCCCCAAGTAACAATCTGGGAAAATGTAATGAGAAAATCCATATACTAAGCATTTATTGAACACAAAACATCTTAAAATATATGGCACCTCAGGTAATTTCATGGAGGAGATGTGTTTTAAAAAGACCATAAGCAAAAGAAAATGTGTGATCTTTAACTCACATTGATATATGTGTCTCTAATAATTACTTCTGAATAAAGTCAATTAAGAGTATTCTGCATACCCATTAAGATAACATAAACCTGCTTAGATTGGCACTATCAGTTTAGTGCTTTATTAACCAGCAAGATTCTGGACGTGACGTCTTGGAGGTAGGGACACAGGAGAATGATGCATTAATGTGGAAATGTAAAGGACCAATTGGTGTTTAGCACAGACATCAGAGCCCATATCTGTGGCCACAGATCCCAGTTTTCCATCACCGGTACTCAGGGCACCCTCCAGGGCGAAAGCGTTTACTTTTTGCTGTACTTCCAGGCTCGGCTGTGCCATGGCCGCTCCCTGCAAACATACTGCTGATTTGGATGGATGTTTGGGGAGGGAGTGGGGAGGAGAGGGTGTGTGTGAGAGAGAGAGAGAGAGAGAGAGAGATGGAGGGAGTGCGTGAGAGAGAAACTGAGAACAAGCGAAGGAGAGAGAAGGACAAAGAGGGAGAGAGAGAGACAGAATGGCCGTTTTTGCCTTTTCCTCTCTGCCCCTCGACCTTTCCTTATTTGCGGCCGAGTCTTTGTCCAAGTGCGTGTCAGAAAAGGGCAAGCGTGCGACATATCAGCCGCCTTAATAATGCAAAGCCGAAGCCGGGATTGGCTGGGATTAAAAACACCCCCCCTCTCCCACGTACTGTTGCTTTATGGATAAACCGTGGACCCAGAGCCATAAAGAGAATGGCTCATTAAAAGCATGGTGGTGAAGAATAGGAGCGGATACAGTGGTAATAGATGAACAGTTTAAAGGTTGCTGATTTCTCACAGTGGTAATGAGGCCTTCAGCATCCTGCAGTCCTTCCCTTTTGTAATAAAAGGCAAAGAGAAGACAAGCATGTGTATGGTATACAGAAGGACGTGTTTTAGCACAATACTTCGCAGCCTCTTGATCTTCAGTTCAAAGGTCTATTAAATACCAGGTTTAGCCAGGAGGCGATTGGGAACTATGCACCCATATCTCACCATGATGCGCTGCCTTGCTGTGATATTATAGAACTTTATTGCATATAAGCCCTGAGGAATATACCTTGTAGAGATCTTCTGGATCCAACAGAAACACTTCTACCTTTTCATGCCAATATAGCCTGGATTCTGATTATATTGTTTAGAGACAGGAACAGCGTGAACAGTGGAAAATCTAGTTCCATTTGTTTCAGCAGCTTACTGGCTTCTGCTCTTTGCATGTGGGCCTATATTTAAAGAGGAAACACATGTCCAGGCAGAGGAAGCGCCTCCATCCTGTCACCCTGGGAGAGCGGTTACCTGCCGGCCCTCGGTTCCTGGCTGTTGCAGCAGTTTGACGGCGCGGCCGCCTGCCGTCTTGTGCCCGCGGCCCTCGTGCCACGTGAGGTTCCCGCCTGTGCAGCGGCTCAGCTGGTGCTTAAAGTCCTCTGGAAGAGCCTTGTACTCCACAGCAGGGCGGCAGAAGCTGAAGCTGGAGGCAGCTAAGGCAGTGAGGGGCGAGAGGGAGAGACACATCGTGAGAACCTGAGCCTGACAGACACCCGTCCAGACAGCCGCAGCTCTTCGCTGTCTCAGACCGCGGGCATGCGGACTCACAGAGAGCGCTATGCTTTGACGTGCAGGAGGGCTGTAAAAAAAAAAAGTAGCTCACAGAGGCTGTAAAAGAGTTTAGGTGAAAGTAATGAATAGCACATGGACCTGCATTTATACAGAGATGTGGGCAAAATGTGGAATGGAAAATGCGAGATGGTGTTAAATTAGGAACTACTGACATGACAAAAACATCCCAAAACAGCAGAGGCGTGTAACCAAAGAGATGTCTGGAATCTTATCACACGGTGTGTTATCTAGAAGCTTTTAGTGCTGATAAGTCCCTTCACGTCACACTGCTGTGGATGCTGGAGAAGCCAGTTACTTTGAACTTACACACGGACGGCCATGGAGTCATAGTGTTTCTATGTGTTATTGTTGCCTTGGTTCCTCGTATCCGCCCGTGGCGTTTGACAGCTGTGTGTGTGGTGCAGCAACAGAACAACGACTGTTGCCGAAATCGCCTCCCGCAACAGACGATGGCCAACCCATAACATCATCGTTCATGTTAGCTGCCAGACGCAACATAAAGCTTTGCTGGCCAGTGTAGTCTCTCAGGAGCTGAGCATGCACACATGTGGCGGGTTCGCCTGTTGTTTGCCTTCATTTGCCTTTGTTTGTTGTTCGTTTCCATGGTTTAAGAGGCTTGTCTTAGGGGCGAGAGGCCGGTGTCCTTGACGATGAGGACTGGGTGCGTTAAAACCTCGTTCCTCTGACTTACTGTTGACACAGCGCAAGTGAGGGACAGCCGGTCCCTAACTGTGATAATGCAAGGGGTGCGTGTGTGCGTGCGTGCGTGTGTGTGTGTGTGCGTGCGTGCGTGCGTGTGTGTGCTGTGCACGAGACACGAGGCAAGGATGCTGGATGTGATAAATGGGATCTTTTTTGCTCTCTGGTGAGTCTGCACGCTTGCCTCCCCAAACACACCCCTCACCCCACATCTACACCCCCCACCCAGGACCTACAAAGGCGGTTCTCATCAAGGCGGTTAGTCAGATCGCTGTCTGTGCGCTGTAAACCCCATTCGCTTTGGGCTGGGAGTCGCGGGCTAACAAAGTGTCTTTCATTACAAGCCTTCTGAAGTGTCCATGGGAGAGACAAGGAATGTGTAGAAATGTGTGGTGGAGGGAATTTAAGAACAAGCATTGGTATATTAAATCATGAGAGGAAGAGAAAAGGGTTTCCTCAAACAACAGAAATAATAGCAGTGATGCTGGCTGGTGAATATAAATCTCTGTCTATTATAGCCTCAAATTAGAGGATAAGGAAGAATGAGAGGTTAAATGGTAAAAAGATTAATACGTTGTCCGTATTAGCAGTGACATAAGCAGTGTAAGGCTCCAATGCAACAGTGCTTTATAGCAGCTCATAAAGAAAATAAATTATGCTAAATATTATCTGCACTGTCACACAAGTCGATTGACTGGATGAAATATGGAATCCATCTGGAATCCATCCAATCCCACACTCATATATAAAATTAACTGAACATAAAAATATTCTGGAAAAATACATCTGATACCAAACAGCCTCTTAGATTTACTGGGCCAAGCTAATCAGGCCGTCTTTTATAGAAGCCATGTGAACTAGTGCTGGTACTAGAGCAAGAGGCTTTGAACTTCAGAGGACAAGTGACATGCAACATCTGCGCAGAGTAATGAGCTCCGAGGGAGAGGCTGAGACACGTCGTCCGCGGGGGGGGGGGGGGGGGGGGGGGGGGGGGGGGGGGGGGGGGGGGGGGGGGGGGGGGGGGGGGGGGGGGGGGG
>JAOYMR010000021.1:2741025-2756179 GCA_025802075.1 Tenebrosternarchus preto
ATGCGTGCTTCTAGGTGTGTGTGTTTGTGTGTGTGTGTGTGTGTGTGTGTGTGTGTGTGTGCACGTGCGCGCGCGCCTGCATGCATAGGTGGGTGGCTTGTGACAGCGCTGCAAGTTGAGACCTGGCTGAGAGCAGCACTGTGATGACAGATCAACAGCACGGGTTAACACCTTTAATCTCCAGAACATGCTCTAAGCGAGTCAGTTCTAATGAGGGGACGCTTCTCCCGTTCATTCAGGAATTAAAATAGAAGCAGCAAGGGCGAACACAGCCTAAGAACTAAAAACGCACACAAGGAATCGTACAGAAATCACTAAATTCAACCAAAGTAAAAGCCATAATGCAGCGGTATTACTGACTTTAAATAAAACATGTATTCGAAAACAGATTGAATGTGTTCAAAGTTCCACCACAACAATATTTTCGCCGAAATATTTTAATAACAATTAAAAGATGGAGACCGGACCGAGACCGAGTCCTAATCCTCATCAGTCGAGTGCAGATTACCACAAAACACGAAACATAAACACAACAAAGTAGGGTCCAAGACATGGGCGACTTTTAAAGTACACTCTCACGAGAGATGTCACTCGCCGAAGCTTTAAACCCATCTGGCCGAATTCAATTCGGACACTATGTATTAAAGGAGTAATTATAGTAATTACACTTAAAAATAACTGTCATATAGTATCTCTTTTTATTTCATAGAAAGCAACATAGAAACCACGCTACTGTTTCGTCAGTTAATATGTTCAAGATAGGTTCTCTATACGTTCTCAAATGTAAACTGAAAAAGGGGCTAGACAAACATGACAATCTATTTACAATAAATAAATTATTTACCGTCCACAGCCATATCAATGTTTCGGCTTCGACTTCCTCCTAAAGAAAAGGATGTGAGATAAAATATTCCATTTTACTCTGTACGACCTGACCGATTATAGCCTATCGGTTTCGCAGGTATTTCCAGCGCGTGCAGTGGCAACTCCCCTCCCTGTGCAGCGAAAAGGGTGAGAGGAAGGTTTCGACGCGCCAATGAAATACTCGCGGTGCGGCGAAGATTCTGAATAGCTCCACCCATTAACACAGGTGACGGTGGTGTTAGCCAAAAGAAACATCGAGCATCTTGGATTCTGAGCCACCCCCTCCACCCCCTCCCTATAATCTACATCTAACAATACAGACGTGTTTGTGTAAGGTTATCTAATTATGTTTGGAGGTTAAAACCTTGTTTGTTATTTACTTTAAATTGCTATTACTGTTAGCATAAACTACAATATACTGTGTAATCTGCAGCCAATTATTTTTTTTCTTCTGAAAAACAGTCTAGTGCTACAGATGTTTGTAGTGAAGCGGAAACTCCGGGACAGCGCATCAGCCTCGTTCCTTTTGTTGTTATTTTCTCTCGGGCGATGTGCACACGCTCAAGAGGCAGGGCAGCACTAAGCCGCGCGCAAACCCACGCGAGCCTATTCTTATCTGTGGAAAGCCCCGGTGGTATAAGGACGAGTAGAGTGAGACTAGTCTGTGTCTCGTGAGAAACGGCTGCCCAGTCATGTCCCACGTTCCTTGACTCTGGTGCGCAGAGTCTGTAATTTGCCCCTGAAGTGGAAGCTTTGACAGATTACGAACACGAGCGCACACGAGCACAGAAAGAGGAGATGAAATGGCATAATTTTAAGGTTCCTTCAACAGATTATCCAGGAGATGTTTTAGTGTTCACAATCACTGCAGTTAACTGTTACAGTAGTGTCCATACTACTACTACTACAACTACTACTACTACTACTAATAATAATAATAATAATAACAATAATAATATGATTTCATATTTTAATAACAATAACAACTGGATATATTTTAATAATTTAATCATAATAACAATGTCCAAAGCGACAAACATCAGCTACATTAACCATCAGCAGCTACAACTGCACCCTGTTATTAACCCTATCACAATAACAACCTGAATAACCTGTCCTCCAAAGCTTTTTGTGTCATGTACCCTAAATCCTTATTCTTTTTAGAGCTGAAATGACAGAGGTTTGCCTTAAGCAGTAGGCTGTTATGCAATATAGCTTCATGTCTTTCACTATTAGCTCAGTATATCGCATGTGCATTCAGAACTCTTAAACCCCATTCAACGGTAAAGGGTATGAATGAGAAATTAGCTGTAGTTGCTAATGTAATAACGCCTGTATGACAGCGTATGAGCTTTAAACAATATTATACACTAGAGGGCACTGTTTTACTACCAGGTTTCCCCCTCTTTAAGCATACGCTTGCTGTGCAAACCCTTATAAAACGCTTGTTAATTTTTGAGAAATATATTTGGCTTTCTTTCATAACTTTAAAGCTTAGATGACAGTGTTGAAATGCCAATAACTATAAGAACACTTGAACTAAATTAGCTCTGTTTACTAGTAACCAGTGGTATCAATGATAACCTTCACCATGTAAGTCATGATAATCAATTGAATTCAAAACAAATCCATTTCTGGAAATAAAGGCTGTGGAGATTGTTGCAGACCCAGCAAAATAATCTTAAGTTTCACTAATGATGGAAATGGTAAATGATAATAATAAAAAAGATGAATCAGTATGAAACTCCCATGGTATTCAGAATCAGATAGAAATATCCCCTATAATCCTTATATCTGTCTACTATTTTAAGAGCACAGAGACAGACTACAAACATTAGAGCACTCTTTATCATTTTAGTCAATTAGGGAGAAATTCATTATATGGTATCAGACCAAAATTTCACTAAAGTCAGCAGTTTTGTAATGCTCAGCCCGTTCCATGGTCATTTAAAGGTGCCTTTTACATAGTTCAGAATAAATCCAGAGATTAATAGGAATGTTCAATATAAGACAAACTGTGCACCAAAAAGTCACCATCTAGCTGCATAAACACATGCCTTCAATCAAGAACTACGAAACATCCCCTCACACAAGATTTATAACAAAATGATCGAACTCAACAATAAATAAGAAAGGTCAAGGAGCAGAATAGAAGAAGTAAAAATGACCACTGGCGCCCCCTCTTGGTTCATATATGTCCTGTCCTTGTTCTTTTCATTTAGTATCTATCAGGAAATAAATGCCTTGCCTGTCTCTGTTGTGCTTCTGCTCAGTAGGTGACTTATTCACCATCAGCAGATAATAAAAAATCAACTTAAAGTAATTTATTACTAATCGTCTCAGGACACAGTATATCTTTTGTAAAACACCATAAGCATTAACACAGTGTAAGTCATTTTTAGTCCGCTGAGGGATTTGGCCCACATCTTAGTTAAATAGGGACCCCTTTATGCCATAAATGATGGGGTCTTGCAACTTAGAGGCACTTACAGAACACTAATAGCCCCCAATCATTAAGAAGGGTTTGAGGTAAAGAACAGGAAGGAACTGGAACACCCTTCATTTGTCCAATGAGAAACAAGCAAGCATGTGGAGATTTTCTACTCATAACACTGTTCTCTCCTTGTTCCTGCTTATGTTCTCAGACACATGCAGAGGTTGTAAAAGGTATTAACTTTTCTTGGAATTGTTCTTGGACGTTTTAGAAACCTGTGTGCATTTGAGGATATATATTATTTCCACAGTAATATACCTGAGTCTGAGAGTTACTCTGAAGCATTTTCAAGGACACAATACATCACGAAGACCATGTTGGGGGCCATGAGAGTCTCACACACATATATTTGCAGAAATCTTGTGAAAAGCCTTCCCAGAAATGTGGAGCAGTTTTTTAGTTAGTTTTTTTTTTTTTTTGTATGATCAGGAGTCCAAATATTTTTGGCCATGCGGTGTATCAGCACAGCTAGGTCCAACAGCTATGAATCTGCCCAGAAATGGCTGTTCAAAACTGACTTTCCAGGCAAGAAGAGTTGTAGAAGTCCACAGAGAGGCCTACACAAACTTTAAGAGAGTTAGTCTTCCATGACACAGAAATGGCAGAATGTGTACGAAACAGCAATATTATACACAGTACCATAAACCTTATAACTCTAGTGTGTACCAAGAGTGACCAGAAGCCTTTGTTGAAAAAAAGTGAGAGAGACATTCTATGGTCTTATACAACAAAAAAAAAAATAGTTTTGGACCTCAGAGATAAATAAAATGTTTACTGCAAAACCGAACACCTAACATTGCATCATACAATGTGACTGCTTCTCTTCGACCTTGACTGCAAAACGCATGAAGGTAGAACAAAAATGGATGGAGCAAAAAACTGAAAAATCATGTAGGCAAATCTGCTGAAATCTGAACGTGCACCAGGCCTTCAAAGGTAGTTCATGTTCAAAAAGATCAGTGAATTGAACCATAAAGTAAAGGTCACACTACAATAACTTTAAAACAACAACAAAAAAAGGTGTCCTGAAATGGCCCAGCTAGGGCTCACTAAACAGCTACGGAATGACTGAAAAAAACTGGTCTCCCATACCCTTGGATGGAAGAATGATCAAAAAACGATGACAACACTGTCCCAAAAAGACTCACAGTTGTAACTGCTGTCAAATATGATTCAACCAAATGTAAACTATTGAAGGTAATTGCTTAGCCTTTTCTTTTTACCAAATGTAAACTATTGAAGGTAATTGCTTAGCCTTTCTTTTTATTTGCAGTTAGTTTTACTCATTCATGTTTTGTGTTGAAGAGTGGTAAAAAAAAAACTCAATTAAATTAGCCTCGTTACAAGAGCCCATGTGAAAGAGGTCAAGATAGTGCACGTTTTGTGTGACCATTGTATTGTACATCAGTTTAATTACTACTTTTGTGGTTAAAAAAGTCACAAGCCACATTATCGCTGTGTCTCCTCGCATACAGAATTTTGTCAACAAGAACTACTAGTGTCTCTATAAATAACGAACGTATTGACATTGTTAACTGGAAATAGCGAAGACATTGAGAAACATACTCACATCATATTTAATTATACAGTTAATTATAAGTATGATATATATTACACACTTGTGTATTCATGCTGTATTTATTTCAGTAAAAGAAGAAAATGATTTAGATCTGTTTTAGATCTGTACTCTAGAAGACCAAATAAAACGGCCTTGTTTCTAGATTCTTATTATAATGCCACTGTGTCATGTGTAATCTCAGACACACTTCACACCAAACACTGCTAGGCCCAAACAAACACGGAACTGACTTTAGCGACTTTACAGCGAGGGGTTGAATGTGGACTGTTGGTGCTATCTATAAACGTGAGGTAGATTTACAAACGAGTTCTGAAGAGCGAAAGGGTGGAAGAGAAAGAAAATAGTCATTTAGAAGGCTAAACGGATAGACGCCGAAAATGCTATATCCGTTTAGACTGACAGACGTCTGAAGAACGACAGACATCTATCTACCAGTTCGACCTCTAAAGTGTACACTCACGCTAGTACCCATACATACATCCTTTGCTCACTTTCCATGTTCCGCACCCACTAAATCATCCACCCGCTTCAGTCTTCACAAGGTGCAAATTGTAGTCGGAGGGGAAAAGGACCCCGCCTCATTTAGACATGGAGTTATTTGATGGTGGCTAGCGTTTGGAATAAAGCGTAGCTTTCTTCTCGGCAGGTGACTCTGGATTTGAACAGCTGCTCTGTTGTGAAGAGAGAGAAAGGAGAGCGTGCCGTGCCGCAGCGATCTGGTGTTCGTGAGTCTGCTGGGGACACCAACAGATGAATCTACCAGCCTTCTTTTACTGCTTGTGTGATGGCTGACCTTAAAGTCTGTACTGATGCATAATCATTTGGGTAAAGTGAACTTCCCAGGCCAAACTTTTTTTTTTTATTATCAGTATAGATAATTCAGTCCAGTTTCATTTGATTTACCATTTCACACTGAAAATAAATAACATTGATAGCTCTTTGCATTTAAAATTTCAACGTATTTTATGTATCAACAATTGGTCTAAAGTCAATGAGAATATTTTGGTTTGATTTATTAAATGAGAAAACAAAAACAATATTTAATATTCTTTCTTAGCTATTTTTTGAATGACTACTGTGAATGTACATTAGGCTTTTTCACATAAATCAGTATATCAACCAGTAAACCAATGTATGTTAAATTGTGACTACTCTCATTATACAGTACTTTCACTGATGATGCAGATTTGCAAGATGGTGCAAATCTGGAATTATTACATGGCTTTTTTGTGAGGTTCTGACAAATTATTTTATTTTGGGGCAACCCGATCCATTTAGATTTACTTTGGGGCAACAGGATCCATTTAGATTTCTTGCTCAATAACTTGTACTTTCTTCCCATTTCAAGTTATGAATGAAACTAAGTTTTTGTTGTTGTTTTTTTAATTAGGTGCCGCAAGACAAGAGGTCTGGTTAGAGAGCTGTTCAACAGACTGCATCAGAACAGTGCAGCTCTGGGAAACAAGGTAAACACTGTCAAATTATTAGTCACTGCAGCTAAACAAAGACATGTGTTGTGTTTTAGCTCCAAGGTTTGCAGGGGGAAGGTTTAAGGTGGAGTCTGTGTTTGCCCAGTCTGTGTGTGTGCTTGTGTGTGTGCTTGTGTGTGTGCTTGTGGGTCTTTGTGGTTTACTGAGGTGTGGTGTACATGATTATGTGTGTGAGCTAGAGAGGGTGTTCTTACTCTCTCCCAGACACAGTCTAAGGCTTCAAAATGGAATCACAGCCACAGCCACAAATGGAACCATAACTTAAGGGCACAATGAAAAACCACATAAATGGACACATAGCCACATAAGGAAAACCGGTTATTGCTAAGTACATTGTTGTGTGAGTTCTCTGCGTTCAAGTTCATAGTAAATGAATTATAGTAAACATCATATTACACATAAAGAACACAATGCTTGCGTTGCTCTGTATGTACAATTATTTTCATGTGTATTTGTGTGTTTATTTATAGTTATCTTGATCCTATTGCCATTATTTATATGTTAACTAGGCATATTTATTTGAGTTAAAGGGTGTTTATTCCACACCTTGGTGTTAGTGTGCACGTTTGTGTGAGACTGCAAGTCTGTATGCTCTCTTTGCTGTGAGCAATATAAGCCTATTAACCCTAAGCACAAACAACTCTTAGTTTATCGCACTCTACACTATCATGCAGTGGTAATAAACAGATTTTACACAAAACAGAAAAGCATCAAGCTGAGCGCAAAATGATCAGTTTGGATTGGAATGGAATGATTATGATTTATATCTAATCCATACACATTTATACAGTGAATTTTTATGTAGCAAGTTGTAATTATGAATGAATGATACATGCATTCATGAATGATACCTACATGATTCAGGTGTCTATTTCTAACACAATTCAAACATTTTGGTTTATTCAGCTTTATTTTAAACCTTTATGTCACTTGGAAGTCAATTTGTTAGTAAAAAAAACAAAAATAAAATAAAAACATGTATAATAATTAATCAGTCTCTCAGAGATCTATATCAGATTAGCTGTATTTCACCTCACTCCAATCAAATCATTAGTTGTTTCTTTAAAAAGTAGTAGTTTCAGACCTAGGAGCATGTTTAGATCTGCCACACTCAGGTCCATTGTATTTGGTAGCATGGTGGGTGGGGCTATGCAAATGAGGTCACTTGATCCCATATTAGGCTGTTGTGAGCATCAGTGCCCAGACCACAGGAGCAGCGCAGAACCACAACAAGGGGACGTTTATTATGTCGTATTTACTGCTGCAAGTATTTAGCTTTTTTGATTCTTTGCCAACATTTGATGATTGTTACTCTTTTTTTTTTTAATTGAACAAGGCAGATCCGCAGGAAATTGGACGTGACAAGACCGATGGGTAGAGCCAATTTAAGACTTTCTATTTTTCTATGAGCTGTTCCTCAAGCATAGCTTTTGATTACTTTTGTACTTTTGATTAAAAAAAACCCAACTTTCTGTTTATTAAGAGAGGCTCCAGCTTCTTGGGTTTGCGTTTTTTTTTCTTTGATGAGTTCATCACTTCGGTGAAGATGCTCTGGTCAAGCTTGCTCAGTCTGCTCATTCTTCTGGGAGCTGGTGTAGCTGTGACAAATGCATTTGGTGCTTTCCAGCCTAGACCCAATCATTTCAGCCTCTTTACGTCCGGACCCAGTCCTCACTACAGCTCTGGGAAACCTACTGCCAGACACAAGTGAGTATCACCGGTCCTTTATGCCAACGTAACAGTAAAACAACAGTAAGGGGAGAATTCAGACTCTCAGATACCTGCCAGTTGATCCGTCACTACAAACTAATGTAATCTTGGGATCCTGATTCTTCAGTGATTTGTGCTTTGATTCTTTGACATGCGTTGATTTCATTATTATTACTGAATATAAACCCAAACCTCTTGTGTCATGCGATCGATAAAGTACAAATGCTTTTAATTTTTAGTATCCAACAATATATTTATCTGCATTTTTTTATCATTTACTTTAAATAAATAATTCTGCTAAAGAAATATACCACATGGTAATTACATTAGGAAAGTTTTAAAAACGTGTTAAATTGATATATTTTTATTTAATGTGTTAATGTCATATGGTACATGCAAAATGTACATGTAACGTTAAAATTTTAGTGCAGTAAGATACAAAAATACAGAGATATAAAAATACAGAGGTGAAGTGAAAAATGAAGAGTAGATGAACAGTAGATCTCACCCAGCTTGCTCACCAACTTCACCCCTCTCTCTCCAGGAACCACTGTGCATATATAGTGGAGAAAAGCATGTCTTACACTGTTCAGGACGGAGCTGCTCCTTATGTGAAGGCAGAGTACAACAGGTGTAGCTGGGGGCAGAAATGTCCAGCACTAATGTAAGCCCCGCTGTTTTGTTCACGTTTCACTTTACACTTACTTCATTTTTAAAGTGTTGCTTATTGAATTATTACTCACATTTGAATGTTTGGATTTATTTTTTGAATGTTTGGTTTATTGAATTATTACTGACATTTGAATGTTTTGCTATCTGCCCTCATAGGTACCGAATGTTTTATAAGCCATTATATAAAGTGGCTTACAAGACAGTGACTGAATTGGAGTGGAGATGTTGTCCTGGCTTCACTGGTGTTGGTTGTGATGTTGAACCTGCAGCATATGGAATGAAGGCAATGCCTCCATTTAAAGGTCCTATACCCTCTAATAAAGGACCCCAGCTGTTCCATAAAGGCCCTGTGACATCGTTCAAGGGCCCTATGACATCATTCAAGGGCCCAATGCCACCCTTCAAAGGTCTTACAGCACCATATAAAGGTCTAGGAACTCCTTATAAAGGGATCATACCCTCACAGGAGGAACCAAAACCTTTATTTAAGGGTCCAATTATGCAGCCCAACTACAAACAAAACCTCTGGAATCAACCCCAGACAACATCTAACAGAATGGGTGAATACCCTGGCCCAAATATCGCACCCTCATATCCGGAAACTGCATTTGAGCCTTTTCCAGATCACGAGGAGGCCGAGTCAGATCATCCTGATGCAGTGCCAGGACCCCACAACCCTCTGACCCGTGAAGATCCTGGGCACGATCCCATTCCAGATGATCATGAGCCAATAACAGACTATCAGGATCCTGTGCCAGATACCCAGGGTTCAGGTCCACAGCATTCAGGCTCTGAGTTGGTTACTGAAGCACAGGCGCCCTCTGGTGGCAGTGAGAGCAACCATGGTGAGACAGACTGGCCTTTTCACACTTATGTGCTAAAATACGAAGCTCATAAACTTTTAAACTTGTCTGTATGACAGCCCATGCATCGAGAGTTGAAACTGAAATATAAAATTGATTTTTATATCAAAATTCTTTAATAAATTAAATAAAATGTAATAAATGAAACACATTTTTAACTTATAAATGACTTATTCATTTTTAAAGCTGCAAGACATTGACATTCCTCATTGCATCCTTTACCTTAGATACTGAAGAAGACAGTGTCACAGTCGAACGTCTGAACCGGATGGAGGAGGAAGTCCAGCGCCTCTCACTTGGTCTCGAGACTCTCCGGGGAAAAGTGACAGGTTTAGAGGACCACCTGCGTGCCGCGCTCCGGGAAGACGCCAATCGCATGCTCTCCGCCCTCCTCTCAGCAGCTCCGGCCCCGGTCGTTGCTCCGCCTGTCGACTCCACCGTTGCCTTCGTGGACCTGCCAGGCGGAGCTCCTGACCTGGAGCACTCTGACATGATGGGCCAGCTCCCACAGCTGGGCGATCTGACTGGGAAAGTGGCGCAGCTGCATGAGGAGCTGAGAGCCACGGGCGGAGCACTGGCGGAGCTGAAAGGGACGGTCCTGGACCACGATGGCACCCTGAAGAGGCTGGTTGGAGGAGCAGCCAACCTCACGGTCTCACAGCAAGATCTGGAGACGCTGGTGGTGGCCAAGCTTGGTGAGGCCCGGGTCGCCATCCTAGGAGGCTTTGAGAAGCGGGTGGAGAGCGCTGAGGAACGCTGCGAGGGTCGGGCGATGGAGGTGCGTCTCCAGTGCAAGAAGGAGCTGATGGAGGGCCGGGAGCAACTGGAGCAGGACCTGAACAGACGTGTGGTGGGCTTAAGGAAGGAGATTGGAAAATTACATGCCCAGCTTCAAGGACTTGAACCTGGAGAGGCCTGCTGCATTGCAGTGTCAGGTATGACCGAAAGGCTGGTTTTGCTGGAGCAGTCAATGGACGGCTTGAACCAGTCCCAAGCTCACATTCGGGCTGAGCTGGGTGGGCACAAGGACCATGTGGAGGGCATGCTGGAGGGCAGGCTGGCCTATGTGGAAGCACAGTTGAGCCAGCCAGAGAAACAACTGGGAGAGGCTGGCAGTCAAATGTCTGGCATCAGCCTTGATGCATGTCTTGAGGACAAGATGAAGGCTCTCGAAAGTCGTCTGTTTGCTGCAGTGGAGGAACTTAGCAACGCCACAGCCCCAGCTCTTCTGGAAGGCCAGGCTGTGCCAACGTTAGAAGCAGAGGTTGAGTCCCTCAGAAAACGGGTAGAGGTGGACGTGGATCGTGTTCAGAAGCAACTTAGCTCTTTGGAGCACCTTTGCACTTCCTCTTGTACCCCACAACCAGTTCTCACAGGATATAGTGCAGCACTGGAACAGGAAGAAACAGAAAACCAAAAAAACTTTCATGGGCAGCTCGCCGCACAGACGGAACAGTTGGATCACCTGAACGCTACTCTGAGCTCTCTGCTCACCCAGCTATCCGAGATGCAGGCCGGGGAGGGGCTTCAGGGTGAGGTGACCCTGCTGAAGGTGAGCATGCGCTCCGTCAATCACACCCTCCGCGTGCTGAAAGACTCCTTTGGGGAAGTTGTACGGGAAGTGGGACAGGCCAACCTCACCTGGCAGGAGCGCGAGGAGCGTCTGGCGCAGCAGGTTAAGGGCATGGTCCACCTGGTGGGCCGGCAGGCCTCCATGCTGGGCGCGGGGGAGAGGAGGCTCACCAGGCTGAAGGGCGAGCTGCAGGAGTTGCGTCGCAGGCTGGGCATGGAGCTGCGGGGCTGTCGTTCCACAGCCATGGGTGTCCAGAAGGAGGTAACCGAGGTCGGGGGCCGTGTGGCCCGTGTGGAGGATCAGTGCAGTGGCTTGGCACGACTGGCCGAAGACCTGGAGATGATCCGAGGAGAACTGGAGAAGCACGCAGATGGGTACTTGTCCCAGGTCAACAACACCCTTGTCAGTCATTCACTTCAACTAACCGAGCTTAGAAATGAACTTAAAAACTGCACAGTCATGTCTGAGCTGGCAAATACAACAGACTTCACAGCAACTACGCTATGGGCAGAACCACACACACCTGAACCAACCTATCCAAGAGGAGACCAGTTCATAGAGCCCACACAGGGGGAAGAACTCAGATATACTCCATAGAATCACCCAACTTTTCTTAGAATGACTGAGCAGGCACTTGCAGGCAATGCAGTGTGTTTAACCTAAGACAGTGTTTATTTAATTATGTTGACCCATTTATGGGGTTGAGATCAAGATGAGATTTTTTTTTTCAGTCTTGTTTTTGGGTATGTACTAGGTTTTTATACATTTTTCTACTGACTGAAATTGTATAAGGGTGTTTGTTATTGAGTGTGTTGAATCTTTTCTTTTCTTTTTGTATTGTTTTTATACACCTGTTGTCTCCCAATGACTAAAGATTTGTATTAAAAAGTAAAATGCACTGTTATTCAGTGATCAAATCTTAAAAGTTTCACGTTTGTCTTAAAATCATATGATTATAACATTATACTTAAATCACACACAGTGACGTAGAAACACCTATAAGTAGCAACTGCCTTCCATCATTTTTATTAAAAAATCAAAGCTTATAAAAATGTATATGGACATTTTGCGTTGGTGGTGCAGCTCTGAATGCTGTATTCACTCTGCACTATAGTCACTCCTCTTCTGCTTGGCTCTTCTTCTTGTGTGGAACATCATATATGAGGCACTGGGGGGGTGACACATCAGAAGAACAGCCATCAGCTCAACACTGTTTACAGATTGCCCAGTCCACACCACCATCACAATCACCAGAACATTAAGAACACTGACTTCTACATCATAGTTTAGGGTTTTAAAGGTTCACTCTAACATTAAAACGGTTTAATATACAAAGAGATGGAGACAGTACATACTGGTCATGCTAACATACCAAACAAAGGAAAAAGAATACAAATCACTTTGGAAAGAGCTGTGAATTTAGTTCAGCCATTAATATGTTATCAAAGGGACACAATAATCACGCGTGCTTGTCGTGAAATGCCCTTTTTAGTTTATTTTACGTAACACTGGGCAAAGCTACTGCAGTCGGAAACAAATCCAGGCTCACACTGTGAGGTATTCTGACTTCAGGTGGAATGTTCTAGATTTTGTCAGTCTAAAAAAAAGGGGCAAAAGAAAAGAATGAAGGAAAGGAAAAAGAAAATTCTTACCCATGATTACAGGCTGTTCTCTCTTTTTCTTGATTTCAATGATGAGGAGGTAAGCATCGTAGCCATACAGCAGTGCTGCTAGTATGCCAAAAAACTGTTAGATGGACAGACTCCACTTATTACAAGCATAATCACAGCAAATAAAAAAAAGACAATTCTTCAGACAAAATGGTCCTTGCTTCATTTTCTAGATTCAACCGTCACCGAACTCACCGTCATGTTCAAGAAACCAGTCTGATATTAGTTGAGCTCTGTTTATTATGCTGCAAGAAGCAGCCATCAGAAGATGTTTAAATAATGCTCAGCTGGTATTTATAGGCCCAAATTGTGTCAAGAAAATATCCCCCACACCATTAACAAAACCACTAGTCCATACAAGGCAGGATGGATTCATGCTGTTCACATCATATTTGAACCTTACCAACCGAATGCTGCAGCAGAAGACTCATCTGAGCAAGCAATGGTTTTCTAATATGCTATTGTCCAATTCTGGTTGTGTGTGAAAATCCCAGCAGATCAGCAGTGTGATGGAAAAAGTTTATTAATAATATAGAAGTTTAAATAGAAGAAAGTTGATGTGGAAGAAGAGAGTGATGGTGTGGGGTAAAATGATTGGTCTAAGGTCGAATCAACAACTAGATGATTGGTCTTAAGGATGGGGTGAGAAATTCTAAGAAGTGGCCTCCACAAAGAAGGTGTTTAGATGATGTTCGGATCTGGGATCTAGGAAGGGGGTTGTGGATATGCTTAAGGCCAGAGGACAAATAAATAAGACCAGCTCGAAAGGGGGGCTAGTGCTCTCTTAGAGGGTATGTGTAACAGAGACCTCTGGGGACACCCAATAAACTCTTTGCTTCAAAATGTTCTCAATGCGTCATCTTTGCTCATCTAGACAAGGCTACGGGTATATTCCCACAACAGCAGTCTCTAAAAAACTCAGAACAGCCCCAGCTATGATGCTTGGCATGAACTTCACATCTACATGTCGTGAGTTGCTGCCATGTGACCTGCCATTATAGATTTGCATTAAATGAGCAGTCGAACAGGTGTACCTAATACCTTAGTGTCTGGTAAATGTATATACTTAGCTTTTTCTCTCTCTCTCTCTCTCTCACACACACACACACATACACACACACACACACACACACACTTACCCCTCCAGTGCGTTGTGGAGTGTCTGACCACTGAGATGCCACACAAATGAGAGATGTGATGATAAAGGCCAAGCAACTGGTCAGTGCTCGAATGAAGTCCTATATAACAAACATATATCTGTCTTAAATGTACTATTTTAATTAAGTCCTATATAACAATCATATATCTGTCATAAATGTACTATTTTAATTAAGTCCTATATAACAATCATATATCTGTCATAAATGTACTATTTTAATGAAGTCCTATATAACGAATAATTTATCTAGTCCTATATAATAATAACAACAATACAAATGTAATAACAAAAAACAACAACAATAATAATTATTATTACAACAAAAAATTCGTATTCCTTTATAACAATAATTTATCTAGCATAAATGTACGATTTCGCATAGGCAAAAAAAAAATGCGTGTGTATGATGCTTTGTATGTACCAACAATGAATTTTTTTTTAATGTTTCCTTCATCAGAAAAAAATAACAAGCCATTAACATTGTCTTGAAAAGCAGATGAATGTGTGTAGTGTATGGAGTGTATTTAGAGACATCCTTTTACCGTCCATATGAAGCTGGTGAAAAGAATTATTTTCTGCAACTCCATCGCTAAAATGATGAACAATATCAGTGAGGAGATCATCTCAAAAATGGCCACTATGATGTAAGTTCCATAAATTGAGACAGCATAGCAGATTATGATGATGATGCACAGCACCTACATGCACAAACACAAGAGAATGAGACAGGCAAACCAGGCTTCATCAAATCAAATCAAATCGAGTTTTATTTATATAGAGCCTTTTACAACAGATGTTGTCTCAAAGCAGCTTTACAAGTGTCAGAGTCCAAGCCCCCAGTGATCAAGCCCAGGGTGACAATGGCAAGGAAAAACTCCCTAAGAGCGTGAGGAAGAAACCTTGGGAGGAACCAAGACTCAAGGGAGGAGTACATCCTCTTTTGCCCGATACCCGTCACCATGACAACAGGATAAATATATAAAAAAACACAGTAGTAAATGATAGACTATAATATAAAGTCCAGGGCTGTGCCACAGCAGGGGCGGGGGGGGGGGGGGGGGGGGGGGACCCGGGGGGCGG